>SJYA01001578.1:1429919-1725222 GCA_006410615.1 Neotragus moschatus | reverse complement strand
GGTGGGGTGTGGGGTGTGAGGGGGGTGGGGGTGGAGTGGTGGTGGGAAGTACCAAGGCTAGTTAATTCAGGGTTCTGGTTAGTTGGGTTCCAGGTAGCTGAGCCATCACTAAATATGAATTCAGTGCCTGTATCCAGGTACATCTGATTCTCAGAGCCGTAAGAGTCGATCAGTAGGGCCCCCAAAGGCTGGTCTCTGTTGGTTTTTCTCCAACTCATGTCTTTCCCTCTGGGGACTGTTGTAGGCGATCTGTGTCAGGGTGTCCATCTAAAAATCATGGTCTCTGAACTCCTGGGGCTGAACTTGTTTTGATTAGAATCTATGTCCATGTTGTTTCAACTCAAGCTTAGGGTGCCAATACCCACGTGTGATGTCAAAGATGAAGAAGCACTTACTTCTCCTCTCTTAAGACTTGCTCCCCTGAATTTTCTTCTCCATAAAAACATTTCATTCCAACTGTTTGATATCTTAGCAGCTCCCTAAGCAACTGACTCCAAAACCTTTGTTGCTGTGCCCTGTTCTCTAGCACCTAAGCAAAAAGCATGGAGAGTATTTCTAAGCAGGATTGGGTTGGAAATGAGGGACTGATTTATATTCCCTGTCCTTCAACTTTGATGATTTTATTTCCATTCTTTTCTTGTTCTGCTTTTCCCTTGAGCCAAACACATACATACACATTTATGTATGTACGGAATTCACACACATGCATTTATTATCATCTTTTTGAAAGTCATTCAGTCTTATCTGACTCGTTGCGACTCCATGGACTGTAGCCCACCAGGCTCCTCTGTCCATGGAATTCTCCAGGCCAGAATACTGGAATGGGTAGCCATTCCTTTCTCCAGGGGACATTCCCAGCCCAGGGGTCAAACCCAGGTCTCCCGCATTGCAGGCAGATTCTTAACCATGTGAGGCACCATGGAGGCCCACACACATGCAAGCTCATATGTATAAATGGTTCTGATATCTTAAGGAGGATGTGGGATAACTCAGGACAGAAGTTTTTGAGCTCTTCGAAACTATGGATCCTCATGTACTGCTCTTTAGGAATTACAACCCCTAGTCAAACCTAAGGGTGGGGCCTGAAATGAGTAAAGAAGAGTAACGGAAAGGAGGTCTGAGGAAGACACGCAGACACGGCTACCGAGGCCCCAAGAGAACTCACTGATGACTCTCCAAGGCTGGCTTTCTAGAAACACAAAATAAAGAGCAAAATCCACCTCCCTTCCCCAAATTAGGGCCCAAATGGACTAACTCAGTGGGTTCAATCCTTCTTACTCCTCACAGGCCTCCATGTTACTTCTACAGCTGTTCTGTGAGGTACGGGTGCAGTAATATCCAATATTACAGAGATTTGAGGATGGGGACAAGCTACACTTCACTGGGAGAATGTCACACAGGCATTAGAGTGAGAAGCCCTGTTGCAGGAGATCTATTTGCTACTAATTTTCTTTCCAAGTTTCCACTTTCTACTAGGCTTCACTCTGGGGCAAGTCCTGGTCCTGTCTCCAGGTCTGCCTCCAGTGCTAAGGCCTGTCAATTGCCTCCACTATTCACGCATTCTGGGCTGTGGTACCCGGACTCATTAATGAAGTCATAATTCACCTGAACTGCAGCAGTCCCATGACTGGAGCACAGGGGTGCGCATGCCCTCTCTATCCCAGGAAAGCAGCTTCCCTGCTCGCATACGTGAGATTTTAGTAGAGATGACGGCTATCGACGACAAATTTCCCTAGTGGTTTCGGACAAATTTGTCCTTGTCCCAAAAGAAAACCCATTCTTGAGACTGAAGTCTAATATTCTGCAGGGCCCTTACCTTTGCCCAAAGGGTGCCCAGGAAGTTCTGGGCCTGAGGGAGTTGTGAGGGACATGGACACCTATGCTTCCTCCTCCTTCTCAAACTACGGCATTCCTGTCCAGCATTACTTAGTGTTCTGCCTGGTATTCTCAGAAGGAAAGTAAATTCTGGTATTCAGGGTATTTTGTGTGTGTGTGTGTGTGGTAAAATATACACAACATAACATTTACCACTTAAATCATTTTTAAGAGTACAGTTCAGTGGCATTAAGTTGTTGCTCTAGTTGCCAAGTCACATCTGACTCTGCGACCCCATGGACTGTAGCCTGCCAGGCTCTTCTGTCCATGGGATTGTCCAGGCAGGAATACTGGAGCAGGTTGCCATTTCCTTCTACAGGGGATCTTCCCAACCCAGGGATGAAAGTCACAGCTTCTGGGTCTCCTGCACTGGCAAGCAGGTTCCTCACCACTGAGCCACCCGGGAAGCCATTGACATTCCTGTGCAGCCATGACCACCATCCATTTCCAGAACTTTTTCATCTTGCCGGAGTGAAACTCTGTACCCATTAACACTAACTTCTCTCTCCCCTTTATTCCCAGGCCCTGAAAGTCAGCCTTCTACACTTTCAATGGCTTTGACTAGTCTAGGTACATCACCTAAGTGGGATCACACAGTATCTGTCATTTTGTGTCTCGCTTACTCCACTTGGTATCTTCATGTTTCATCCATGCTGGAGCATGTGTCAGAATTTCATATTTTTAAGACTAAATAACATTCTCTTGTATGTATATGCCACGTTTTCTTCATTCATGGTTGAATGAGTTGCTTTCACCTTTGGGCTATTGGGAATAATGATGTATGAACATGGATGTACAAGTATCTGTTCAAGGCTCTGTTTCACTACTTTTAAGTATATACCCAGAAGTGGAACTGCAGAATCACACAGTCATTCTAGGCTTCCCAGGTGGCATAGTGGTAAGAATCCACCTGCCAATGTAGGAGATGCAGGAGACATGGATTCAGTCCCTGGGTTGGGAAGATCTCCTGGAGGAGGAAACGGCAACCCACTCCAGTATTCTTGCCTGGAGAACTCCATGGGCAGAGGAGCCTGGTAGNTGTGAGGGACATGGACACCTATGCTTCCTCCTCCTACTCAAACTACGGCATTCCTGTCCAGCATTACTTAGTGTTCTGCCTGGTATTCTCAGAAGGAAAGTAAATTCTGGTATTCAGGGTATTTTTTTTGTGTGTGTGTGGTAAAATATACACAACATAACATTTACCACTTAAATCATTTTTAAGAGTACAGTTCAGTGGCATTAAGTTGTTGCTCTAGTTGCCAAGTCACATCTGACTCTGCGACCCCATGGACTGTAGCCTGCCAGGCTCTTCTGTCCATGGGATTGTCCAGGCAGGAATACTGGAGCAGGTTGCCATTTCCTTCTACAGGGGATCTTCCCAACCCAGGGATGAAAGTCACAGCTTCTGGGTCTCCTGCACTGGCAAGCAGGTTCCTCACCACTGAGCCACCCGGGAAGCCATTGACATTCCTGTGCAGCCATGACCACCATCCATTTCCAGAACTTTTTCATCTTGCCGGAGTGAAACTCTGTACCCATTAACACTAACTTCTCTCTCCCCTTTATTCCCAGGCCCTGAAAGTCAGCCTTCTACACTTTCAATGGCTTTGACTAGTCTAGGTACATCACCTAAGTGGGATCACACAGTATCTGTCATTTTGTGTCTCGCTTACTCCACTTGGTATCTTCATGTTTCATCCATGCTGGAGCATGTGTCAGAATTTCATATTTTTAAGACTAAATAACATTCTCTTGTATGTATATGCCACGTTTTCTTCATTCATGGTTGAATGAGTTGCTTTCACCTTTGGGCTATTGGGAATAATGATGTATGAACATGGATGTACAAGTATCTGTTCAAGGCTCTGTTTCACTACTTTTAAGTATATACCCAGAAGTGGAACCGCAGAATCACACAGTCATTCTAGGCTTCCCAGGTGGCATAGTGGTAAGAATCCACCTGCCAATGTAGGAGATGCAGGAGACATGGATTCAGTCCCTGGGTTGGGAAGATCTCCTGGAGGAGGAAACGGCAACCCACTCCAGTATTCTTGCCTGGAGAACTCCATGGGCAGAGGAGCCTGGTAGGCTTCAGTCCACAGGGTTGCAAAGAGTTGGGCACGACTGAAGCGATAGCACACATACATGGTCATTTCACATTTAATTTTTTGAGGAATCATCATACTGTTTAGTGTTTAGTTTTTTATATTAATAAATGTTTTAGTGCAGTTTTAGGTTGATGGCAAAACTGAAAGGAAAGCACCACTGGGTCCCATATACTCCTTGTCCCCAAATGCACAATATTTGTTTTTCAAACTTTTTTTTTTTAAAATCCAGGTCCATGGCAGTGAAAGTGCCGAGTCCTAAACACTGGACCACCAGGGAATTGCCAAGACCTTATTATTATTTTTAAAATTTACTTACTGGCCACACCACATGGCATGTGGGATTTTATTTCCCTGACCAGGGATTGAACCCATGTCTTTTGCCTTGAAAGTGTGGAGTCTTCATCACTGGACCACCAGGGGAGTCCCCATGACTTTTATAGAGATGCTCTAGGCACCTGGTGTGTTGAATGCTGCACCCAAGGCTGCAGAGAGGGAGCCAGGAAGGGGGCACCAGGGCCAGCAGGCGTTTTCTCTTCCAAGTCACCCAAGGTGTCACAGTAGCCTTCTACTGCCCTGGCTTGTCTTATAGTTATTAAACTGACTGACATCAAAGGTCATCCACCAAAGAAACCTGAAGCGTAAACGTGGACACTCACAGATGCCAGCACAAGAAAGCAGGAGGGAGATGAAGGAACATTTGATCCAACCTATTTCTTTTACTTCATGGTGAAGACACTTCACAAACTGAAACTTCCCAGAATGCCGTGCAGAATAACCAATTAGTGCTTGACAGAGATGTTATCATTTGTAAGGGTAGAGTGATAATAGGTAATTACCTCGCTCACAACTCTGTCAGCCCGATTACCAGCCCTGTTAGCCTCTGGGCAGCTCCCAGAAGACAATTCTGAACTAATTCCTTCTGGAACTCTTTCATCACCTCTTGCTCTTTCGGTCTTATTTTTCTGATTTTGTGATTTTTATTTTAAATGCATGCACTTAAACCTATCTCCAGGATTTGGGGTTCTGTTAACATCTAGGTAGCAGGTAATGCTCCTTCATTACATATCTGGTTGGGAATTGCTTTATTAAAAGTGACTCTTCCCAAGCAACTCCACATATTCATCTTGCACAGTGACCCTCAGATTTTACAGGTGGCCTTGGCTACTTCTTTCTATGTGATTTTTGGCAGCCCTTCCTTTCTTCCTTCTTTCCTTACTTCCGTTATTTTAACCCTTTCTGATAATCAGTTTGTCTGTAAAATGAAATCAATGCCAAATCATGCCAACCATTCTGGTACTGTTCAATCACTTTATTTTAAAAAAGTGACTACTCTCAATTTTTAAAAGTTTTGTTTTGTTTTTTTAAAGTGATTGTTCTCCATTTCAGAGAGTTATAATAAAAGAACTGTAAGCCCTAATTGCTGCTTTGAATGATAACATTAACCATATCAAGTAAAATGTTATAAATCACCAGGCTTATCCACAGATTCAAAACGCCCATAAATTTCTCAAACATTTCCTAGAGAGCATCACTCAGACTATTTTCACACTCACATTGACTCGATGAAACAAAAAACAACATGTTGTTAGAACTTCTACATTGAAAGCTTAGAAATATACAAAATTCATATAGGTTCATAGGTACACATGTACATTAGCATGTATGCTCCTGTATACCCAAGTGCACAGTTGTTGAGTCAAACTCTTCTACTTTATTCTATGAACATGGACTTAATTGTTCTTGTCTTTAGCAGAGAGGTGACTGGCTTGTCCCAAAGCTAACACAGTAACATGCTTATCTTAAAAATATGTCAGTCCTGAGAACATAAACGTCCACAAAACACTGGTTTGCTGGCTTAGACTTTTGATTAGAAGTTCACCTTCCTTCACATATGCCTTTTGCAAATCAAGTCATTTAAGAGTATGAGGGGAAGGATCATGCTGGGATGATTCACTTTGAAAGGGAACAATACATTTTCTAGCCCAGGAGAAAAAAGATTTTCCCTTTGGAGTATATCTCAAAGCATGATGAAGACACATGGGAAAAGATGGTAGCTGTCACTATAGCCTGTTAACAGCACTGTCAGTCACCCTTGTTGAAAGGCAAGGGCAGAGAGTGGCTGGTCCTTGTGCCCTGGAGTTGAGCTGGCACAGAATAATGGCATCTACTTGGATGGACTTTCAAAGGTGATGGTGCTGAGAAGACCCTAAAAGTCTCTTTTCTGAGAGTTGAGTTCATGTATTAAGTACAGCATTAATATTTTCATTTTTGTTTCATACACGTTTCTACCTTTATCATTCCTCCATTCAGTCACACTTGAATTAAAGCAGTGATTCTCAAAGTGGGGTCCCTGGACCAGCCTCATCAGCATCGCCTGGAAATTTGTTAGTAAAGTAAATTCTCAGGGGCCCCTAGATCTCCTGAATCCAGTAATCTGGGCATGAGCTTCAGCAAGCTGGACTTTCACAAGCCTTCCAGGCGATTCTGAAGCATGATAATGGGTAATATCCACCGAGCTAAGGAACCACCCATAGGCAGAGTCTAACCCCTCTGCCCTTCCTCAATGATAATTCTCAAGACACTTTGTTATTATCATCTCAGAAAATCCTTAGCCTTGTTTGATTGGAGGAAAGAAACCTTAGTCAAAACTTACATGTAATTTTTCCAGGTCTTGTGCTGGCTTCGAGTCTTAGGATGCAGGGAACTGGGCGAAGGGAGAGTAGAGAAGGCTACAGCAATCCATTCAGACATGGACCCCAAAACCTTGTGGGGCCACCTTGTGACAGGTCAGCGAGCATCCACCTGATTGGGGAGGAAGACTCTCCATTAGCACAGGAAACCTTGCATATTAACGCTGTCCCCTCTCTCCTGCAATCCTGCTATACCCCATTCTCCAATTTCATGACCTCTAACTTCCTGTGCCTCAGGACCAGTCCAGCTAAATAGAACAGGATAAAATAATCCAGGTATCAATGCCAGGGCTCACCAACAGGTGAAACACATCCCTCACTGGGTGCTCTTCTGAACTGGCTATATTAACAAGATACGGGAAACAATGGAGAAGGAAATGGCAGGCCACTCCAGTATTCTTGCCTGGGAAATCCTGTGAACAGAGGAGCCTGGCGGGCTACAGTCCATGGGGTCACAAAGATTCGGACACGACTTAGCAACTAAACAACAACAAAAAGAGTTGTGATAAATTTGAAGCAAGTGATAAATTTGAGGATTCCAACTGAAATGAGATGATCCTCTGATACTTCAAATATGTTTTCTTAGAAAATAATAGTCCTTATTTTTTCCTGAGGATAAATTAATATATGCTTATTACAGAACATCTGAAAAATTTATGGAAAAGAATCAAGAAAAAATAAACATCAATTGCAACCCTGACACTGATAAATCATTCATAATATTTTGTTGTATAGGCTCATGACCCCTTAAATGAGACTCCTGGGCCAGATACACTTCAAAGTTCATAACTGCTTGGTGTTAAAGAGTATTATGATGCTAAACTACCATTTATTGTATGATGCCCCATCAGAATCTGAAGCAGCATCCTGTAATCACACACATTAGATATCTCTGCAGCAAAGTCAATGCATATTCTTATTTGGTCAGATAAAATAGAGCTTCACATTAATTCAGGTCAGACTTTTCTCCCAAACAAGTCACCAAGAGACCTTTGTGATGTCTGAACCAAATGCATTCAATACTGGAGACAAGGGATTGTGGACTGGTATTCTTTTCAGTCTTTCAATAGAGCTTAGCTTCTCCTTTTTAATTCAATATTATATGAATGTAAATAAACATTTCCTCAAGTTATTAAAAATTCTTCAGAAACATGCTTTTCATTGTCTGTGTAGAAAAGTGTTTTATTTCATTATTTTTCTCATTTGGGGAATGACAAACTATTTTCTTTTCTTTCGTTATTGCAAATGACACTTTGACAGATGTATCTGAATATCGAATCGCCTGAATGTCTGTGTATTTTCCTAGGTAGATTCCTAGAGAAAGAATTGTGGGGTCAAGCAGAGTGAGCTTTGAGGGTCCTGACTGTTCAGAAAAGCGGCACCGATTTACACACCTGCTACAGCATGAGTTTTGGTTAATTTGTGTAGTTACCCACTTTACTGAAGGCACAGGAGAAACGCACTTGCCCGTTAGGTACCTTAACAAAGTTCTAATCAGGGACAGCCACATTTAGATTGTATCTTTTTTCCTTACACAGATGATAACGAGCAGCTCATTGTTTTTCACATAATAAAGAGGGAAATGGGAATAAGGTAAGTTTACCATCAGATGGCCCTCATTAGATGGGACTGAGTTGATCTGGACAAGGGAGGAATTGCCCCTCTTTCATGGAGGGAGTATGGAAGTCATTGACATATCATCGTGAAAAAAAAAAACACAATCATTTTTCTTTGAGCACTGATTAATTCTGTTTCTGGAAGACCAGAGCCTTGCATTTCCCTTGCATTTGGTATTTTTCTATTTCTTGGACATTCGACTGCTCTTCAGAATGGCCATCAGGGAGCAGAAAGAGATGTGAAGACAAAATTACATCAGACAAGCCAATAATCACGGCTAACCCTCCCAAGTGCCCACGATGTGTCAGCTCTAGTGCCGAGTGCCTTACATGCTTTAGCTCACGTAATGCTGAGTGCACTGGTACAGAAACTGGTGGTGGTGAACTTCGAAAGCATGTGCTTGCTCATCAAACCCCCTTCTCCCCTACTCAGTCTGGAGGAACTAAAGGTTTGCAGTTTCAAAGATCTCTCCAAGCCTAATGTCTTGAATGACTCCACGATAATCCAAAGACTCAATGACTCCTAGTCAAGCCATAAATGTTACCCTTAGACGTTTTTTCTGTCAGCACCGCCAGTACTATCTGTAGGAAGCAGTGAAAATAGTATATAATCCAAGAAGAGCCCAAATAATTGTAAACATGTCAAAGGTCTTATATAGGCAAGAGGGAGGCTGTATCTCAGTACAGTTGAAAGTTGAGAGTCTGTTCACAGAGAGAAAAATGAAGACACACATATACTTTAAAAAACCACCAAACCTACAAATACATTCTTCCCAAATGAGACAAGTTTAGTGATGCTAAATCAGGGTTCACAACCCCAAGTTCCTTTCCATTTACAGCCTTTTCTAATAAATTTTCTTTCTCTCTACCCTTTATGTATTTAACCTTGTGGGATAATTGATGTAGTGTGTGTGTGCTCAGTTGCTCAGTCATGTCTGACTCTGCGACCCCAAGGACTATATAGTCTGCCAGCCTCCTCTGTCCATGGAATTTTCCAGGCAAGAATATTGGAGTGAGTTGCCATTTACTACTACAATTGATGTAGAGAAGGACACAGTTTTCATACACTGATAAAAGAAAATAAAGAGTTTTTTTTGTTGTTATATGGAATGAAATAACCCCACTCTTGCCCTCATCTAGAAACTCAGTTTCTGCACAGTTTAGTATACACTATATAATGGCTGCAATTCATAGAAAAAGAAGGGGGTATAAATTTAATTTTATTTTAGGAGTGAGTTAAATTTATCTCAACAATCTTCTCAAAAACTGAACAGTGTTTCCATCAAATCTATCAAAAGACCCAAGATGTATCAAGAAGTGGACCATTTCCTCTACTGCAGCCTTTCTTTATACTTAAAATAACATTATTCTGATAATTAGGTGTCAAGTGGGTAGAAGGACTTCTAAGTGATTTTTCTTTGTCACAATAGGGTATATGATTAATTTTCTAAGTATACCAGGGCCTACAGGATGAGAAAAATAAGGTGAAGATAAAAGATTGAAGGCAAGAGGAAAAGGGGATGGCAGAGGATGAGATGGTTGGATGGCATCACCGACTCAATGGACATGAGTTTCAGCAAGCTACAGGAGTCGGTGATGGACAGGGAAGCCTGGTGTGCTGCAGTCCATGGAGTTGCAAAGAGTTGGACATGATTGAACTAAACTGAGAGGAGATGACCACTCACCCTCAAAGAACATATTTTGTTTTTTCCAAAGGGCCTAATTACTTGGGAGGAGGAGAGAATAAAAAAAATAAGCCACCACTACTAACAGATGTTGACATTGACACTGAAGTCGATCAGTCGTGTCTGACTCTTTGTGACCCCATGGACTGTAGCCTACCAGGCTCCTCCAACCATGGAATTTTCCAGGTAAGAGTATTGGAGTGGGTTGCCATTTCCTTCTCCAGGAGATCTTCCCGACTCAGGGATCGAGCCTGGGTCTCCTGCATTGTAGGCAGACGCTTTACCATCTGAGCCACAAGCTCTTTAGCTACTCAAACTGCACATCTGCATTTTTAAAGCTAATTGCAAATTTGGATTATCTCATTTAATGAATGTACTTCAAAGCAATCCACTCCTGTTTTAATGCTGAACCAAAGTCTGTTAAAACAAACAAACAAACAAATAAAAAACCATTGCCTGAATAAAATTACACTTTCAATGTCAGTGAATCTTGAACAGCAAAATACCACAAGCTTAAAACTAGTAATGCCATGTGGTTCTGTTATCTTACATTTACGAGAGAGTTATAGCTTCCTAAGCCCTAAGAGCAACTGGCCGGAGAAGGCAATAGAAACCCACTCCAGTACTCTTGCCAGGAAGGTCCCATGGATGGAGGAGCTTGGTAGGCTGCAGTCTATGGGATAGCTAGGAGTCGGACATGACTTCAGTTGCACTTTCATGCACTGGAGAAGGAAATGGCAACCCACTCCACTATTCTTGCCTGGAGAATCCCAGGGACGGGAGAGCTGGGTGGTCTGCCGTCTATGGGGTCGCACCGAGTCGGACACGACTGAAGCCACTTAGCAGCAGTAGCAGCAGCAGCAAGCCCTAAGAGACTTAAGAGGGTTGCGACTCAGAGCAGCTTTGCTATCAAGGGCAGGTCATTTATTGCCTCTGAGCACAATGCCTTTCACAGGCTCCTGTGAAGATCGAATGAGATGGCAGACAAGAGAGTTTTCGCAAACTCCTAACACATACATAAAATGTTGGATATCACTGTTCTTTTTACAAACAACTTTGCAAGGCATAAAGATACTAATCTCCATGTCACAGTTAAGGAAACTGACAACAGCAAAAACAAAACAAATGAACAGCAACCAAAAAAAAAAAACCCAAAACAAAACAAAACTGAGTTAGAGTTTTATCTTTGAAATGGCCACAAATCCGCTGAGTAACTCTCTGGACGTGATTTCCTCAGCAAAATGAGAAAATTGACTAAAATGCTTTTAAAACTCTTCTTGAGGCTAATGGTTCTGCGATCAGGGACTTGGCCATCGTAGGGATGGGGCACTCTTAACAACGACTCTTAGGAAGCCGGCTCCCCTGGAGGTCAAGGTCAACAGGTAACAATATGCAGTACTGGGATGGGGTGGTGAGCAGCCTCTCACTCCTGGGGCCGGGCCGGGCATTAATTCATTTTGCTGGATTAAGGGGAGGCTGGGGACATCCTAGGTGAACAGCCAGGGCCTCTGGGGCATAGGACGGAGGTCCTGGAAGAGCTTTAAAACAGCAGCTCTTTAGTAACTGGTAAAATAGTTCACTATTCTAACAACTAGTATAGCCAAATATGTGTAGACCCCTGGGAATGTCAGTCTGGTGAACAGCCCTACTATTGCTGGACTATTAATTTCAAAGAGATGGCACCTCTGTGGGCCACCCACCTTTCCTGACTGAGTTCCTGTGGTACTGGAGGAGAGATCTAAAAGGGTTACTTTTTGTAGTGTGAGTGAACATCATGGTTACATGTGAATCTCACTTCAAAAGGGCTGGGGCCACTAACTTTCGCTTCTACTAATGGTACTCTACCGGGGCTATCTAACACAGCTTTCTGTGATGAGGAAAATATTCAGTGTCTGTGGTGTCCAAAACGGTGGCCATCAAGCTTAAAAAAGTTCCTAGTGAGACAGAGGAACTGAATTTTAAATTTTAATCAATTTAAATTGATTTACATTTAAATGGGCATACCGGGTTAGTGGGTACCTTATTAAACGGTGCGGCTCTAGGCTGCCTCGTGTGCTAGCTTTCTAGGCAGTATTTTGGACCCCAGAAGCTCACAGAACAATACATAATCATCTCTTCAACAAGCACTTACTGACCTCCTCCTGGGTACCATTTAGGTGTCTCGAAACAATGGTGAATGAGATCACCACGGACACTTACTTCCTGCTCTTGTGGTGTTTCTCAGCTAGACTGATGTCCAAAGACCTCACAAAATCTTGACGTGGTTCACCAGACTGCTCTTAGGAAAAGGTGGGTGAGGAGATATGGTAATGCTACACTAAGCGTGAAAGCACTGCTTTTTCGTTTCTTCATATTTACTGTTAGAGAAGCTGGGGAAAGTTTAAAAAAGGGATATCTGAATGGTTACTGCTCACTCACTTACAAGTAAAGTCACATATCCCAGAGAAGGGAAATTATCTGTAAGAAATTCCCTCTAGCACAAACTTAAATTTACTTAGAAGAAAAAGTCAGTGGGACCTGCATTCTTCAGCTAAGAAAAAGTAAATGGTTATTTAATTACAGCAATAGTCATAAAAAAGTACAAGCGGGTCTCCAGCTGCAAGCAGTGGGCAAGGGAATGTTTGTTCCAATTAGCTGTAAAATGATCAGGTTTTCTAGAAGGTACTTCTTGTATAAGTAAGGCTGATTGCATTCTTTTACTCTACAGCTCCAGTCTTAGCTGAAATTTTCACAGTGGCTTGAATGAGATTTGATGAGCAAAGCTCTCTTTGCTTTCCCCCAGGCAACTCCAGGTGGAAATATTTTTATCTACATCCAAATCTAATACCAGCTACATTATTTCTCAGAAACATAAAAGTGGTCTGGCTTAATGATTTTCCAATTTTCAATATTGCTTCCTGTGTCCCTATTTTCTCTTATCCTGATCACCTCTTCCTACCTTACTGGGATTCAGATTGATAATAAGAAAACACGACAAAATATTCAAGAACTGTTTTCTGCTCTTATTTGAACCAGAATCCAGGTCTGCCAAAATTTAGGAGGACACAGATATTATGCTTTGGGATCCAGTGTTTTTAAGCTAATTATCTCCACTGTATTTATATTATTTCACTTGAGGAGAGTCACCAAGCTAAACAATCTAATTTTGCTCATCATCACAATGGGATTGTACCTGGATGATATCATTGAGCCAATCTGACTTTCAGGAGCTTCAAAATGCCACTCTGGTCCTTCTGTGCAAAGTCGCAGTATTGGTTTTTAAGGTTAATAAATAATGTCCATCTACACAGACACACACACACTTTATCACTCTTTCCCTCTGAATTGAATAGAAAGAGAAATTACAGTGGTCAGAAAACAAGATGAGAGTTCAAAACTTGATTCTAAAATTACAAATTCCATTTTGAGACTACCATCTGCTGGAAAAGGTTAAATCTCAAATGTTCTGCTGGTCCCATGCTGTATAAAAATATTACCAGAAATTTGGTGACAGTTTTAGCAATAAACATGCTAACCTGTGAGTGATCCTGGAGTCCTTATTCATATTCAGAAATACTAAAGAGAGTAGTCACATACTATTTTATGACCAGAAGGGCTTTGAAAAGAAAGGGGTCCATCGACGTTAATTTTTAAAGAAACTACAGAGGTGAGTTTTTTTTTTTTAATATATATTTCAAACAGAATTTCAACAGTCACTTGTATGAGGCAGAAGACCTTTGAATCATAGGTTTTGTGGCTTTTGTGTTTTGTTCTACTGGCATGGGAAGGTGATATGAGGAAATGTGCATTTTTTTTTTTCTGCAACAGAGAAAGAACTGGGGAGCAGTCGCTTCAGACAGGATGGAGAAAATTAATTAAGATAACACATTTCTGAAAGTTTCCACTTACACATTTCAGATGCCAAGTAACTCTAGTTGGAGAACCCCAGCTAGAAAATTCACTTCTTTAATACTCAAGGTTTTACCTTTCCAAAATATAGTGGAGAGCTTGTTCAGATTTGCACCCCTAAGAGGATAGTACAGTCAGAACAAGTTGCCATTGACAATTCTGAAAAGAAGCAGCTAAAAAGAAACAAGTGTTAAAAACACACAATCTGATACACAAGAAGCTAAAAAGAAACAAGTGTTAGAAACATACAGTCTGATAACAAAGGGGAGGGGTGAAGGGATAAATTAAGAGTCTTAACATGTACACACCCCTGTATATAAAATAGATATCCAACAAGGATTTACTGTATAGCACAAGGAACTGTATTCAGTATCTTGTAATAACCTATAAGAGAAAAGAATCTGAGAAGAATAGATCTGAATCACTTTGCTGTATACCTGAAAAAAAACAACTCTACTTCAATATAAAAGAAAATACCCAATCCAAAATATACTGGGTTTTTCTGTAGCTTTAGAATAGCTTTAGAATATAAATACTGGCCTCTGCTTATGCATAGTAATAATCACACTTTTTAATGACTCAAAACTTCCACATTCTAGGAACTATGTTAGGAATATTATGAGTATTATTAGCCTACTGAGTGAATGAGAGAACCATGGCTCAGAGAGGCAAAGTGCCTTGCCCAAGGTCACACTGGAGGAGATAAGAGGGGATGATGTGTAATCTGTATCCATGCCAGTTTGACTCCAAAGCTCATCCCTTTCCTCTGCAACACTGCTATCCACTTCACTCTGGGGAAACTATATTCCTCTCCCCAAAACAAACAGGTCCACCTTTCCACATGCTACCTGTAAACTGTCAAAGTAAAGTGACAAAATTACAGGTCCTTCAGCCATTTAGATATTTTTTCAAAAAACTGATTTGCTTTTTAGCACTAAAATGGTTATATTTCATGAAGTATACTAGAATTAAACATTATTTTCATATTGTAGTTTCTTAAAATACTATCAGGCTTCTAAATGACCCAGATTATTCTCTCCAGGTGAATTTTTTGTTAATTTAAATTTATTTTAATTGGAGGCTAATTACAATATTGTATCAGTTTTGCCATACATCAACATGAATCCACCACGGGTGTACATGTGTTCCCCATCCTGTACACGTGAACCCCCCTCCCACCTCCCTTCCCGTACCATCCCTCTGGGTCATCCCAGTGCACCAGCTCCAAGCATCCCGTATCCTGCATCGAACCTGGACTGGCAATTCATTTCATATATAATATTATACACGTTTCAGTGCCATTCTCCCAAATCATCCCACCCTCTCCCCCTCCCACAGAGTCCAAAAGACTGTTCTGTACATCTGTGTCTCTTCTGCTGCCTCGCATACAGGGTTATCGCTACCATCTTTCTAATGGACACCTGTCCTCCAGCATGAGACATGGCAGTGAAGATATGTACATGCAGCCTCTTCCTCTGGTTCCTGATCTTTGAAGAATATCGTGACCTTGACAATGCCCACACAGAAGAACACCCAAAGCAGAGAAGTGGCATTTAGGGCTCATGTACCATATTTTCCATCCTTACGTCAAAGACATCCAGGAAATCAGGCAGTCAGTGACTAAGCTCTCTGCAGGAGTCGAGATGGGCATGTGTGTTGACTGGGGCTGCCAGTCAACTTAGTAAAGGGCACACCAGAAAAAAGTTGAAGGAAAAGACAGGTGGAAAATAACCTTTTGGGTAGTGAGGAGGGGAGGGCAGCACTTCAATCAACAAAATCTTTCATACACATGAGGTCTCGTATAATATTTTTCATTATTCTCCTAGTCTTGAAACCAGAACTGTGAGAATGCTGGTTACCAGGTGAAAAGGCAACTTTTGTTGTTTCTCTCAGATCTACACTATTGTTGTTTAGTTGCTAAGTCATGTCTAACTCTTTTGTGACCCCCATGGACCAGAGCCTGCCAGGCTTCTCTGTGCATGGAATTCTCCAGGCAAGAATACTGGAGTGGGTTACTATTTCCTTCTCCAGGGTATCTTCCCAACCCAGGGATCTAGCTACTGTTTCCTTCTTGGCAGATAGATTCTTTAGGACTGAGCCACCTGGGAAGCTCATACTAGTTGTATCCACTTACAAAAATGTTACACAACCTAGAACACCACAACCTTCCACACCTCCTCTGTAAAAGGACAAGTAAAACAATATTTCTTGGAAAGACAGGCATTAACTAACACACTGCACTTGTTAATGTGGTGGAGCTTTCTCCACCACCTCAGTCTACTCTGAAGGGTTCAAAAGTGTCGGCACAAAGCACAACATCCCTTAGCTACTCAGCATTTAGTTCAACTCTACAATATACTTAGCAAGATTGCTTTTTTTCCCGCCTTCCTTGGTTTAATGACCTCAAACGTACCAACATCCTGTCTTACCTAATCCCCTAACAAGTTCTATCAAATGCCAGGACAGAATCAGACAGCATTGCAGGCAGTGAGATCATTCGCTAAGAATTCATTTTTATTCCAAAAATTAGGAGTGCCAGACCATTTCACACACTCTATCACGCAGCCAGAAAATGAGCCTGGCACTTTAAGAGAAACACTGAAGCTGATTTTTTAAAACCTTTCGTCCATCACAGGCCCTTTAAAAACCTAATAACTCTCTCCTCATAAAAAGATGCACAAATAAACGCTAAGAATCCACAGACCTCGGGTTAAAAACTCCTGCTGTAAATGAGCTGCAACAACAGTTCCCTTTGTGCGTGGGTCTCTGTATTGGATCCTGGTCGCTGGAGCATCCCAAGTGACTTCCTCTGGTGGCACTCTAGTCTCACCGAAAAATGACCTTTCTTGTTTTGGCTTCAGGAACACCCCTACCAGGCTTCTGGTCAGTTACCACAAACACAGCCATGCCTCTCCCAAGCCAGCCGGCTGCTCTGGGAATACACGACTTCTTCCCGTCTCTCCTGGACTTGCTTTCCCCGGACAGCCCTGGGGTCTGCTCTTGAACTTGCTGTCACAGATGCTGCTCTCCCCGCTCCATCCTGCCTCTTGTGTCTCCTGCATTGGCAGGTGGATTCTTTGCCACTGTGCCACCTGGGAGACACAGAAGGTGCCTAGTATATAGTGGTTCCCATGTTCCCCCTCTAACTCTTCATTAATGGTTCTCAGCAAACATTCTACACTTTAGAGGCAATGCTTGATGCTGTTTATTGTGCAGTCAGGACCACTTAAATTTGCAGCTTTAAGTATCTTTTTAAACTTAAATTGAGATCTAATTCGTATACCATAAAATTCACACTTTTGAAGTGTACAGTTCAGCGGCTTTTAATTTATTCATGGAGATGTGCATGCCACTGCCTCTACTATCTAATTTCAGAACATTTTCATCACCTTAAAAAGAGATCCCATACCCACTAACAATCGTTCCACATTTCTTCCTTCCTGCACCCCCTTCCCACTCCCAGCCCTCGGCAATGACTAATCTAACTCCTGTCTCTATGGATTTGCCTATTCATATAAACAAAACATTTAATATAAATGGAACCATACACTATGTGGCCTTTTCTATCTGGATTTACTTAGCATACTGTTTTCAAGCTTCGTCCATGTTGTAATATGTATTATCAGTCTATTCCTTTTAATGGCTAAATAATAATCCATTGTGTGTATGTATCACATTCTATTGATTCACTTATTAGATGATGGACCTTTGGTTTGTTTCCACTTTTTGGCTCTCATGAATGATGCTGCTATGAGCACTTAAGTAGAGCTGGATATACGTAGACATATGTTTTTCAATTCTTCAGGAAATATACCTGGAAGTGTAAATACTGGGTGTTATGACTAATTTTATTTTTAACTTGGCTATGTCATGGTACCCATACATTTGGCCAAGAATGTCAAAATATTGCTGTGAAAGTAATTTTTAGATGAGACCAACATTTATATCAGTAGATTTGAGTAAAGTAGATTACACCAGATAAAATGGGTGAAATCAGTTGAAGGCCTTAAGAAAAAGACAGACCTCTCCCAAGGAAGAGGAAATTCTGACAGCTTCAGACATGAAGCGCAAATCAGCTCCACCCTGAGTATTTAACCTAGGTGGTCTAGCCTGCAGGTTTTGGACTTAACAGTTTTCATGACTATGGTAGACAATGCCTTAAAATAAATCTCACTCTTTCTGCATATACAAACACATCTTAGAGATTTCATATGGTAACTCTGTATTTAACACTTTGCTGTTGCTCAGTCACTAAGTCGTGTCCAACGGTTTGCAACCTCATGAACTCCAGCAGGCCAGGCTTCTCTGGCCTTCACTATCTCCAAAAATTCACTCAAACTCATGTCCATTTTGAGGAACTGTCAAACTGTCTTCCAAACAGCTGTACAATCCCATCAGCAATGCATAAGAGTTTAGATGATTTCACATTCTTACCAGCACTTATTATTACTGTTTTCTTTTTATCTTCAGCCATCCTAGTAGGCTAAAGTGATTATCTCATTGTGGTTTTGAGTTGTATTTCCCTAATGACTAACAGGGCTTTCCAGGTGGCACTAGTGGTAAAGAATCCACCTGCTAATGCAGGAGATTCAAGAGACACGGGTTGATCCCCTGGGTATTGGAAGGTATTCCCTGGGTAGGGAAGATCCCCTGGGGGAGGAAGTGGCAACTCACTCAGGTATTCTTGCCTGAAAAATTCCATGGACAGAGGCACCTGATGGGCTACAGTCCACGGGGTCTCAAAGAATCGGATATGACTGAGCAACTGAGCATGCCTCAATGACACGTGATGCTGAGCATCTTTTCATGCACTTATTGGCCATTTGTATGTCTTTTGGAGAGATGTCTATTTTAATTTCTTGCTCCTTACTTAATTGGATTATTTGTCTTTGACTGTTAACTAGTAAGAATTCTTTATATCTGCATACAAATTCTTGATCAGATGTATGTTTTGCAAATATCCTCTCCCATTTTGAGGGTTTCTTTTCATTTTCTTAATGGTTTCCTTTCAAGCATAGAAGAATTTTATGAAATTACATTTATCCTTTTTTGTTGTTGTTGTTGTTGTTATCTTGTACTTGGTCATGTCTAAGAAATTGTTGCCTAATCCAAGGTCACAAAGATTTATTCCTATGTTTTCTTCTAAGAGTTTTATAGTTTTAACTCTTACATTTATGAGCCAATTTGAGTTTTTGTATGTAGTATAAGGTAGGAGTTCAACTTTATTCTTTTGCATGTGAATATCAGTTATTCTAGAACCATTTGTTGAAAATACTATTCCTTCTTATCTAATAGTGCTGGCATCTTTGTTGAAAAACTTTGACTGCAAACCTAAGAATTTATTTCTAGAGTATTGTTTTCTATACCACTGTCCATCCTATGACTATGCTGTTTTGATTACTGTAGCTATGTAGTATGTTTTAAAATCAGAAATTGAGTTCTCCAATTTTGTTCTTCTTTTCATGTGGACCATTAAAAAATTTTAGTTTATATTTAATTGGAGGATAATTGCTTTACAATGTTGTGTTGGTTTCTACCATATAATAAGACGAATCAGCCATAAGTACACATATGTCCCCTTCCTCTTAAACCTCTTCCTCACATCCCTCCCTATCCCTCCCCTCTAGGTTATCACAGAGAACCAGCTTCTTTTTCATATTCATATATATATATATATGCACATATACATTTATATATATATATAATCATTTTGCTGTACACCAGAAACTAATAAAACATTGCAAATCAACAATATTTTAATTTTCAAAAATTAGCCTGTCAAGTTCTGCAAAAAGCTAGTTGAACTTTTGACAGGGATTGTGTTGAATATATATGTTTATCAGTTTGGTGGTAGTACCATCTTAACAACAGCAAGTCTTCTGCTCCATGAATTGTAGATGTCTTCCACTTATTTAGGTCTTTTTAATTGCTTTCTATAGTGTTCTATAGCTTTCAGTGTATAAATCTTGCATTTCTTTTGTTAAATTTATTCCTGAGCATTTCATTCTTTTTGATGTTGTAAAGAGAGCTATTTTATTTTCAGAGTGTTCCATTGCTAGTTTATAGAAATAACATTGATTTTTGTACATTGACCTTTTTATCCTATAACCTTTTATCCCACAATCCTAAACTTGTTTGTTAATTACAGTCATTGTGTGTGTGTGTTTTGGTGTGTGTGTGGATTGGAGTCTTAAGTATTCTAAAAGAGCCATAGGTAGATGTTAGCACACAGACCCAGCACTGAAATTGCACTGCAGATACCAAGAGCCCACACTAGCAGTCCCTCCTCCCTGGGTGATACTCCTCTTTGGGGACCACAGTCTTAGTGGCATTTCTACTCTTGCTTTCAATCATGCAATGATTTGCACCGCAGGGACTTCAGGATCATGGTGAAACATGAACCTATGTCCACAGAAATGATGCCAGAAAGACAGGTCCTCCGCCTGCCCCCTTAGGTCTGTCTATTCAAGTGGGCATCATTAGGTAAAAACGCCACAGAGTCTGACATCACCATCCCCAGACTAAAAGAATTTAAAGTTTCGCTTGTACAGGAAACAACATCCTAAAGGAGCTTTGAATGAACCTTTACAAAAGAACCTTCCTGTTAGGCGAGACTTCTTACAGGTTTTCACAGAGACATGTTCTACCTACAGCTTTCCACTTCAGGCTAGCCTCCCAATATACATTACTTTGAGGGACAGTGGTGATTATTTTCCCAAAAACTGCTAAACCTGACACAAGTTCTAATTTTATTCTTTACTAGACTGTGTTTTGTTTCAGGTTTAAAAACTTATTTCCAGCCAGCCAGCAGTCAGAGCCCTATTTTGCATATTGATCCATGAGTCACTGACTTGAAGCATGCACTTGCCCAGAATACCCATGCATGTGAAAGGATCAAAATATCACACTTTGATTGATTCAGAAAGTTACTTCCTACCACTATACAGTCTGGACTTTCTGTGCTGCGTCTGACTAACTGGGGAGGTGTAGGAGCTGAGAGCCAGGAGTCACTGGGCAGAAGACCTGGTCCCTTTTCTGGGCACCAAGATCCTGGGGAGTGAAAACCCCAGCTCTCCATGGCAAAGTATATCCACATGACTCTCATGTGAGCATGATACAGGTATCAAAGTCATCTTTTGAAGGGATCCTGTCATTTCGGTTTGACAAAAATCGAGAAACATTTTAGAAAGAAAATCGGATTTGTGTGTCAATGAAGAATATTCCTGAAAAGAAACTCTTGTTATGAAACTGAAATCTGGAGACCGCGGTGGTGCTAAGTTGAGTCATCAGTTCCCTTTACACCCTAATAATTGAGGCACTTTGATCACAATGACTGCTCTGGGTGATGCTTTTGTGTTTGCTTTTTTAAGTACTTCCCTGTGTAAACAGGTTGTCTTACGATCATCTCGCAAACATGTTTACATTTGGGGGATCACGGGGAACATCTGTTAGAAACAGATTTCACGCTTTTCTGTCAACTTAGGGAAATTTGAACCGTATTTCTTGGTAATACAAAAAAGCTCTTGGAAAGTTAGATGAAGTTATATGGGAAGGGGGTGTGATGAGTTATTTTGATTGCTCTTCGCACCCTTTGTATATGTACTTAGAAATTTGTCCTGAAAATATCCATTTGAAGTACCAGAAACAGGAATGAATTGTTATCCCAGTTTTGTAGATGCGGACAGAGGTATGGAGAGGGTAAGTGGCTTGGTCAGTGACTGAGAATGTGCCCAAACTGGGACGCACACAACCCACAGGACTTTTAATTTACACTCTTCAGGTATCAAGGGTCTTGCGGTTTTATTTCCACAAAAAGTGTTCAAATTTCTTGCAATTTTATTAAGAAAGTCTCTTATTCTATAGAGGGCAAGAGGAGGGGCTGGGTGATGAACTGTAAACAAGGGCAGTTCTTTGAAAAGTCTATTTTAAATTGAAGTATAGTTAATTTACAATGTTGTGTTAATTTCTGCGGTACAGCAAAGTGATTCAGTTATCCATGAAGTGAAGTGAAGTGTTAGTCATTCAGTTGTGTCTGACTCTTTGCGACCCCGTGGACTACAGCCCGCCAGGTTCCTCTGTCCTTGGGATTTCCCAGCAAGAATACTGAAGTGGGTTGCCTTGCCTTTCTCCAGGGGATTTTCCTGACCCAGGGATGGAACCTAAGTCTCCTGCTTTGCAGGCAGATTCCTTACCATCTGAGCCACCAGGAAAGCGCACATGGAATTCTCTAGGCCAGAATACTGTAGTGAGTAGCCTTTCCCTTCTTCAGGGGATCTTCCCAACCCAGGGATTAAACCCAGGTCTCCCACATTGCAGGCGGATTCTTCACCAGCTGAGCCACAAGGGAAGTTCAAGAATACTGGAGTGGGTAGCCTATCCCTTCTCCAGTGGATCTTTCTGATCCAGGAATTGAACTATGGTCTCCTGCACTTCAGGGGGGTTCTTTACCAACTGAGTTATCAAGGAAGCTCATATACATATATATATATATATGCATATGTATACTCTTTTCCATTATGATTTATCATAGGATATTGAATATAGTTCCCTGTGCTGTAAAGTAGGATCTTATTGCTTATCCATTCTCTATATACAGTAGTTTGCATCTGCTAATCCCCAACTTCTGCCTCATCCCTCCCCCACCCCATTCCCCCTCTGCACCCAGGAGTCTGTTTTCTACGTCTGTGAGTCTGCTAACAAGAGTGGTTTTCAAATCTGGGTCCTGAGTTAGAGATGTGGGTGTGAGCAGCAAGAAGAGGATGCAGAAGAGAACAAGAACAAAGCTTGAAGGAGAAGCTGGACCCATAGACTTGAGGCAAAATGCTTCCTTGAAACCTCAGAACTGAGCCTGTCTCTGCGCCTGCCATGCCCAGAAGCACAGGGCACCTCCTGGAGACGCACCCACTCACTCTGGCCCTGGGAGTCTAGGCAGCAGCCACCTCCGTGTGGAGGGACGTAATCGCCACCATGAGGGAAAAGAGACACAGCAGGGTCCACAGAGCTGTCCCATGGGCAGCACAACCCCAAGAGCCAGGCCAAGAAACCCTTGCCCTTGACCCTACCTCACACTCATGACCCTCCCTGCTCTTCAGTGCCTCAGAATTTCCCACCCAAATGAGCTTCCAGCATCAATGCAGTTTTCCCCAGTCCATGCACTTTATTTTAATTTTATTTTTTAAAAGATTTTTTTTTTTTTGATGTGGACCGGGAGGTGGGAGGGGGTTCAGGACTGGGAACTCATGTACACCCGTGGTGGATTCATGTCAATATATGGCAAAACCAATACAGTAATGTAAAATAAAAGTAAAAAAAAAAAATGTGTTAAATTTGTCACAATATTATTTCTGCTTTATCTTTTTGTGGCCATGAGGCATGTGGGACTTTTGCTCCTGGACCAGGGATTGAACCTGCACCTCTTGTATTGGAAAGTGAAGTCTTAACCACGGGACTGTCAGGAAAGTCTCTCCATCCTCTTTAGAGTGGGCTACTCCACTTGTATGGCGACAAAAATAGCCAAGTGGCAACTGTTGAAGGAAATGCAGATATACCTTGGCNGTGGGACTTTTGCTCCTGGACCAGGGATTGAACCTGCACCTCTTGTATTGGAAAGTGAAGTCTTAACCACGGGACTGTCAGGAAAGTCTCTCCATCCTCTTTAGAGTGGGCTACTCCACTTGTATGGCGACAAAAATAGCCAAGTGGCAACTGTTGAAGGAAATGCAGATATACCTTGGCTGAGTGGGCTGAGGGTCCCTTTGCATGCATCCAGGCCCCTGTAGAGTAGGATGCAGTTGGGGGATGGGAGGGCAAGAGGCAACAATGAAGGAGGAGGCTGTGCACCAGCTCTCCCTGAACCACCACGCTCCAGATGGGAACTCCAAGGAGACTGCGAACTCTGAACTCAAAGCTGGCCTCTGAAAGGTCACTGTGTCATGGTAAAGGACACTACAAATTTCATACACCCAGTCTATTAGCTTGATTTAGAACATTCTAATATTTAAATGTATGGCACGTGAGTTTCAATTGTGCCCTTGCCCCAAGCTGTAAACAGGTTAGGGCCAGGTCAGATGGGCACCAGGGGATCATACACCCTGATGTTGCAGACACTGACCCCCTGGGTGAGGAAGCTGAGGTGGCTGGCTGCAAGGGGTTTTCAGAATATCAAGGAGCTTATGCAACAAAGGTTTCTTTCATTGTTGCTTTGGAGAGATCATGCAGAGAGTGGGTAGCTAAATGTTTTCCCATCTAGCTTCTCTGCAGCCAAATATATCAGGATCTTGCTATGGGCTAACTGAGAAAAATCTTCATTAAAAAAAAAAAAAAATCACCCAATTCTTTCATCTCTTGTGGTTTCTTTCTTCATACATACTTTGTAACATATTTATCAGCAGCTAGTTTAACAACTTGATGGTACCAGCGGGAACCAACCCAACAGCAGTTAAGACACATCAAGGAAGGATCAAGCGTAGTTGGGAAGAGACAAATACCAATGAACGTTAGGGTGAACAGTGAGAAGCAATTAAGTAGCTGCACATCAGATGCATAAATATGATTCATTTTTAAAGGCCCATACATGTTACACCCACTTTCAGGAGTTTCCCAAAGTAATTTAAAACTATTTGATGTTGTTTCCTGTTTTTCAGCCCTTTTATCTGTTGAGGGGGTGGTAATTCTACTGTTACCAACTGAACGAGAGGAAAAATGAAGGATGGGGCAAGATTCTAGTTTTAATCATCAACATCTATTTTTAAAGGTTCTCATTTTTAGATTTTAAATTCCCAAATTTGGGGCTCAAAGTTTCAAAATCCTGAAGGTTTATCCTCTATAACAGTAACAAAGGATCGCACCAATATTTTTGCTTGGAGTTAATGAACTCCACCAACTTAGGGCTTTCTGCGCTCTCCAGAGCTCCCTGCTAAAGCACCCCATCTTCAGAAGAGGAAGAAGAAAACAGTGGGGCAGCTCATTGTGCTCAATCTGCAATTAATGATTTCTCTTTGCTTCTCTGAGATAAAGGATTGACCAGAAAAAGACCTTTTCATACTCTGCACCCAAAGTTTCAAAAACACTAAAATATTTCATAGATATTTATTTCATCAAATCATCCTCATGTACTGCCAGCTGCATGGGAGAAGTGGCCACTTCTTCTTACTTGGCCTGCATAGCTCATTGTTTTAATCCAGTAGATGGTTCAGTTCAGTTCAGTTTAGTCACTCAGTCGTGTCTGACTCTTTGCGACCCTGTGAATTGCAGCACGCCAGGCTTCCCTGTCCATCACCAACTCTCAGAGTTCACCCAAACTCATGTCCATTGAGTCAGTGATGCCATCCAGCCATCTCATCCTTGGTTGTCCCCTTCTCCTCCTGCCCCCAATCCCTCCCAGCATCAGAGTCTTTTCCAATGAGTCAACTCTTCATGTGAGGTGGCCAAAGTATTGGAGTTTCAGCTTTAGCATCAGTCCTTCCAAAGAACACCCAGGGCTGATCTCCTTTAGAATGGACTGGTTGGATCTCCTTGCAGTCCAAGGGACTTTCAGGAGTCTTCTCCAACACCACAGTTCAAAAGCATCAATTCTTCGGCGCTCAGCTTTCTTCACAGTCCAACTCTCACATCCATATATAACTACTGTAAAAACCATAGCCTTAAGTAATTGGACCTCTGTTGGCAAAGTAATATCTCTGCTTTTCAATATGCTATCTAGGTTGGTCATAATTTTTCTTCCAAGGAGTAAGCGTCTTTTAATTTCATGTCTGCAGTCACCATCCGCAGTGATTCTGGAGCCAAAAAAAATAAAGTCTGACACTGCTTCCCCTTCTATTTCCCATGAAGTGATGGGACCAGATGCCACGATCTTAGTTTTCTGAATGTTAAGCTTTAAGCCAACCTTTTCACTCTCCTCTTTCACTTTCATCAAGAGGTTTTTGAGTTCCTCTTCACTTTCTGCCAGAAGGGTGATGTGATCTGCATATCTGAGGTTATTGATATTTCTCCCGGCAATCTTGATTCCAGCTTGTGCTTCTTCCAGCCCAGCATTTATCATGACTGTGGTGTTGGAGAAGACTCTTGAGAGTCCCTTGGACTGCAAGGAGATCCAACCAGTCCATTCTGAAGGAGATCAACCCTGGGATTTCTTTGGAAGGAATGATGCTGAAGCTGAAACTCCAGAACTTTGGCCACCTCATGAGAAGAGTTGACTCATTGGAAAAGACTCTGATGCTGGGAGTGATTAGGGGCAGGAGGAGAAGGGGACGACCGAGGATGAGACGGCTGGATGGCATCACGGACTCGATGGATGGTGATGGACAGAGAGGCCTGGCGTGCTGCGATTCATGGGGTTGCAAAGAGTCAGACGTGACTGAGAGACTGAACTGAACTGAACTGAGTTCTTCATGTAAGTTAAATAAGAAGGATGACAACATACAGCCTTGACATACTCATTTCCTTATTTGGAACTAGTCTGTTGTTCCAGTTCTAACTGTTGCTTCCTGACCTGCATATAGATTTCTCAAGAGGCAGGTCAGGTGGTCTGCTATTCCCATCTCTCTCAGAATTTTCCACAGTTTCTTGTGATCCACACAGTCAAAGGCTTTGGCATAGTCAATAAAGCAGAAATAGATGTTTTTCTGGAACTCTCTTGCTTTTTCCATGATTCAGCAGATGTTGGCAGTTTGATCTCTGGTTCCTCTGCCTTTCCTAAAACCATTTTGAACATCTGGAAGTTCATGGTTCACGTATTGCTGAAGCCTGGCTTGGAGAATTTTGAGCATTAGATGGTTAATGAAAAGCAAACCTACATGCTCCACAAAATAAACACCCATCAACACTATCACAAGGTGAGAGGCATTTTAAGGGCTAGATGGTACAATCCACCATCAAAGGCTTGACCACCAAGTGGCTGATTCTGGTTAAATTCCTCCAGTGAGAAGAAAGGTACTATCTCTGAAACAGTCAATTCCATTTTGGGGAATTATACACACAACATCACTGCATCTATCATTAGAGTCCTCTCTCAGGCAAATCTGCCTCCCGATAACCTAAAAATACTGGTCTGCCCTCCAGGGTCACCGGAGCAAGGATAACACCCATACATATGCTAGGGAGCAGTCATGTCTCCATCTTTCTTTTCTACCTCAAGTCTTTTCTCCAGGTACTTTGTTTTCAGTTTCTTCCAATGTCACTTGGGACATGGTTTCAAATTTTCTGTCGTTATTGTCTCAAGCCGTTGTCTTTCGAAAAAAAAAAAAAAAGCTAATAAAAAACAATCATTTAAAGCTAATACCACGCAACAGCCAACAATACATTTGCCAATATATCCATCAAAATGTGATCTCAAATTCAGCATCATTTTAACTGCGATGAGCAGACAGAACTATCTACCTTCTTCTTAGTCCTACAGTGCAAACCACGATTTCGTTCACATTTTGGGCAGCTCCTTCCCATCACTGATAGACTGAGCTTGTAAGTCTTATGAGGATTTTTCATATATTGCTATTGCCTTCTATTTCCTGCATTTTCTATTTGCTGATTTCTTTATTTGGACACAACCATAGGTCTTGACATTGATTTCTATTATTAAATGTCAACTCTCTCAGCTTGAATTCCTTGATGTTGTTGTTTTTTAAATTCTTTCCTTTTGTTTATCCCTTCAGTAACAAAAGAACACATGAAAGAGAACTGTGCTCAAGAGATTTTTTGGTAATTCTTAAATTGTAGTAGGCTTACAAAGCAGAGGGCAGTCAAGATGAAAACTAACTCAATACAAAATGACCTTTAGGAACTGGCTCCCTGTGTATGCTGCACTGAAATCTGCTTGGTCAATTCGGAGAGGAAACTCAGAATAAATATTTACCATGTTTATTTATTTTTCCTACTGAGAACTATCTAAGACAAGAGGATGTTTAGTGATGAAAGAGATCTCAAGATTTCTGCTTTGCGCTGTGTCCTGCCCTTGCGGCATGAGGATAGATACAGGTCCCAGCTTCATAATGAAACCAGACACAGTTCACTTCCTTTTTTTTTGAAACCACCCCCTCACCTGGGGGATGTTTTGAGATGACACAGAGTTAGTCATGTGTCACTAACCTGAGATAATGAAGGGAATGATTGGTGCTCATTACCATTGACGGGGTGAGTGTGTGTGTGTGTGTGTTTGTGTGTGTGTGTGTGTGTGTGTGTGTGCTCAGTCGTGTCTGACTCTTTGCGACCTCATGGATGGTAGCCCGCAAGTCTCCTCTGTCCCTGGAAATTTCCAGGCAAGAATACTAGAATGAGTTACCATTCCCTTCCCCAACTACTGACAATAATAATATTTAAAATATCCTTCTGGGAAGATGGACAGCATTTGCCTGGGATAGAATATAGCCCTGACTAAGCTGACCTGCTTCAGCTGCTGATCCCTACAATACCAAAAGGAGAAAGGAGACATTTCAACTCCAGAGCTGCCTTCTCTTATAACTGGGCCTAAGAAGGAAAAGTTAAGAAGTGGACTCAGGGTTACACCTTCATGGCTTATTTACTGACCATGAACTACCAAGAAATCACCAACACTCTTTGTCCAATTCCCCCTTGCCCCTGGCTTTTGGGAGGCAGTCTGATTACTGAACATCAGCAAAGAGGAAGCCAGTGTAACATACAACCTGGTTATCGGCTGGGCTCTTCCTTTCCCACAGCTTGTAGGAAGAGATTCAAAGACTGGGGCCAAAGATGAAGAGTGTCTGCCATCTCTCCAGACAAGTGGGAGAAATGCAGAATCTAGACCCTTCTTTTCTTAGGGTCTCCGAAGAAATATCTTCAGTCTTGGCTGCTTTTTACCGTCAACCTCTTTGTTGTAGACACGGAGGTGATGAGCCCCATCCTTGGGCATCCCATGGTTTTCTCCTCCTCCTACCAGGAATCAATGCCTATTCTTGAGCTCTGGATCCTACACCCATGCTCTCACTTAAGGAATTTGTCCCTGAATTTACCCTTACTTTTCCTGTGACATCAATGTCTCTCTCTCCAGGACTACTATCTCCCATCTTCAAATCCTTTGTTGGCTCCATAATTTTACCAGGTACCATTCCCTTTCTCTGCCCCTATTTCAAAGGAAAGAAAATCCTCAAAAGAGTAGTTTAGTGTTGTTGTCTCACTTCTCATTCCATCCTTAACCTGTGTTAAGTAGGTTTTGTGTTACTTCAAATAAACTGCTGTTATCAAAGTCCCCAAGAATTAAATCTCAGTTTTACGCTTCATCTTCTCTCTTCCTCTTCTGTGATGTCTCAGTACCACCTGACTCAGTGGCCCAGCTCCTCCATGAAAGGACTTCTTCCTGTGGCTTCAGTAGCATCACGTTGTCCTGATTACTCACCTGGCTTTCTCACCTCACCTGTGACCACCCCCCTACCCCAGAGCCTTGGCTGTCTCCCCTTCAAAATGTTAGTGTGGTCCAAGGCTCCAACCATGGACTTCTCTTCTCCAACTATACTCACTCCCAGGTCTAGGGCTTCTATTGCCCCAATGCTGAAGGCTTCCAAATCTCTTTTTCTTGCCCTGACTTCCTCTCTGATTTCCATTTCCAATTACCCACTCAGCACCTGAACCTTTTTACCCAACTTGCATGTCTAGCATTACATGGTTGAAACAGAATTCCTGTTACCACTTTCCCTACCATCACTCTCCTGCTTGACACCTTTCCTTTGGACTTCACATTGCTCTCAGGATAGAATTCAAGGTTCTTACTCAGAATTACAAAGCCCTGCCTAGTCCTCTCTCTTCATTCTTACTCATCCTCCTTTTCTTCCCCCTTCTCCAGTCACTTCAGTCTGCAGGCCAGTCCACCACCCACTTTCTGTCTGCTTCAGTGCTTGTATCTTCTTTTGCCCTGACCTGGAAGGCCCTTCCCTTAGCCTGGTGAGGTCCTTCTTCCCTACATCAGGCATTACCTGACCCTCCTATACACACTTCCCTATAACTGTCTTCCTCCTGAGCAAATTACTACATTTTATTACCAGTATGGCTCTCATAACTCTAAAATTACCTTGGGGACAAATAGGATTACTGGTTTATAGTCTATATTCCTGAAACAGAATGGGAATCTCCACTAGAGCAGCAATCTTGTTTCCTGTGCTATGCTGTACTCCTGCCATCTTGGGCAGTATCTGGAATACAGCAGGTGATTAATATTTGCTGACTGGATGCAAGCATCTATGTAACAATGGGTGGTATGATACCCTGCAGGAAAGACTTCTGCATACTGCAAAATAATCACGTGCAAGTAAGGTGACAGAGTGGCGGTGGGTTAGTTGCTCAGTTGTGTCCAACTCTTGTGACTGCATGGACTGTAGCCTGCCGGGCTCCTCTGTCCATGCAATTTCCCAGGCAAGAATACTGAAGTGAGTAGCCAGTCCCTTCTCCAGAGAGAAGTAATGTGCTACAACTCGTCCAGACTCTGTCTTCTCAAGACATCTTGACTCCATTTCAGAAGATGAAACAAGAGTCCAAGCTTTCACTGTCTCTCACCATTCCCCAACCTGGCCTCCTTGCTGCCAATCTCTTTCTTCTCCAGGTCATTCCTACAATGTAGGGAGTCATCTTTCAGCATGGAAACCTCACCATATCACTTCCCTGCTTCCCACTGATTTTAGGATGAGGCTCAATTACAGCTTCTAAGGTAGTTCAGGATGCTGCTCCCTCCAAAGTCTCTTCTTTCGCTACTGCTCCTCCCCTGCTCTGCTGCTGCTGCTGCTGCTAAGTCGCTTCAGTTGTGTCCGACTCTGTGCGACCCCATAGATGGGGGCCCACTGTCTCTGGGATTCTCCAGGCAAGAGCACTGGAGTCGGGTGCCACTGCCTTCTCCGTCCCCTGCTCTACTCCTCAGCCGTCCTGAAATTCAGCTCTTTGACTGCACCAGGCACTGCCACCTCAGGACTCACAGTCACTCATTCCCCTCCCCATGACCTGGCCAACTCATCCTTCAGGTATCAGATTGGAGAGCTCCTCTGGGAACTTTTTTTTTTTTTTTTTCCCTTCTGGGAACTTTTTCAGACCCCCTCCCTGATCTGGGTTAGGTTTGCTTCTTTTGTTACTGACAGCATCTCACACTTCTGCAGTCATGGCCTTTGTTATTCCCCAGATGATCACTCACTTACATGTCTCCATGCCTTTTTAAGCTCCTTGATGGCAAGGACTAGGCTCTCCTGTTCATCTCTGAGCCCAAGCTAGAGGTACTCAAGAATGACTATGGTCTTAATGAACAAATGGACTAATGTGTGAATTCTACCAAAGACAAAAGAGATAATTCTAGAGGGTATGTATGTGGTTAGCTTTGGTTTTTCTCTTTTCTGTAATCTCTTTGATTGTTCCTAATTCTTGCACTTCATTTTCAACATTCTTTTTTTTCTTATTTTATTCAAGGATAATTGCTTTATAGAATTTTGTTGTTTTCTGTCAAACCTCAACATGAATCAGCCATGAAAGTGAACGTGAAAGTCATGTCCAGCTCTTTGTGACCCCATGGACTGTATAGTTCAGTCCATGGCCAGAATTCTCCAGGCCAGAATACTGGAGTGGGTAGCCTTTCCCTTCTCCAGGGGATCTTCCAAACCAAGGGATCTAACCCAGGTCTCCTGCATAGCAAGCAGATTCTTTATCAGCTGAGCCACAAGGGAAGACCAAGTATACTGGAGTGCGTAGTCTATCCCTTCTCCAGGGGATCTTCCTGACCCAGGAATCAAACCAGGGTCTCCTGCATTGCAGGCAGATTCTTTACCAATTCAGCTATAAGAGAAGCACCTATATCCATAGGTATACATATATCCCCTCCCTTTTGAAACTCCTTCCCATCTCCCTCTCCAGACCACCCCTCTAGGTTGATACAGAACCCTTGTTTGAGTTTCCTGAGCCACACAGCAAATTCCCGTTGCCTATCTATTTTACACATGGTGATGTCAGTTTCTGCGTTACTCTTTCCATCCATCTCACCCTCTCCTCCCCTCTCCCCATGTCTACAAGTCTATTCTCTATGTCTGTTTCTCCACTGCTGCCCTGTAAATAAGTTCTCCAGTAGCATTCTTCTAGATTCTGTATATATGTGTTAGAATACGATATTTGTCTTTCTTTCTGACTCACTTCACTCTGCATAATGGGTTCTAGGTTCATCCACCTCATCAGAATGGACTCAAATGTGTTCCTTTTTATGGCTGAGCAATATTCCATTGTGTATATGTACCACAACTTCTGTATCCATTCATTGGTCAATGAACATCTAGGTTCCTTGCATGTTCTAGCTATGGTAAATAGTGCTGCAATGAACAATGGGATACATGTGTCTTTTTCAATTTTGCTTTCCTCAGGCGTGGGATTGCTGGGTCATATGGTGGTTTTATTCCTAGTTTTTTAAGGAATAGCTATACCATCTTCCATAGTGGCTGTATCAATTTACATTCCCACCAACAGTGCAAGAGTATTCCCTTTTCTCCACACCCTCTCCAGCATTTACTGTTTGTAGACTTTTTGGATGATGGCCATTTTGACTGGTGTGAGGTGATATCTCATTTAGTTTTGATTTGCAGTTCTTTAATAATGAGAAATGCTGGGCATCTTTTCACGTATTTGTTAGCCATCTGTATGTCTTCTTTGGAAAAATGTCTGTTTACATCTTTTTCCCACTTTTTGATTGGGTTGTTTGTTTCTCTGGCATTGAGTTGTATGAGCTGCTTGCATATTTTGGAAATTCATCCTTTGTCAGTTGTTTCATTTGTTATTATTTTCTCCCATTCTGAGGGTGTCTTCTCACCGGGCTTATAGTTTCCTTTGCTGAGGAAAGTTTTTAAGTTTAATCAGGTCCCACTTGTTTACTTTTGTTTTTATTTCTGTTACTCTAGGAGGTGGGTCAGAGGATCTTGCTTTGATTTATGTCATCGAGTGTTCTGCTTATGTTTTCCTCTAAGAGTTTTACAGTTTCTGGTCTTACACTTAGATCTTTAATCCATTTTGAATTTATCTTTGTGTACGGTGTTAGGAAGTGTTCTAATTTCATTCTTTTACATGCAGCTGTCCAGTTTTCCCAGCACCATTTATTGAAGAGGCTGTCTTTGCCCCACTGTATATTCTTGCCTCCTTTGTCTAAAGTAAGATACCCATAGGTGCTTGGGTTTATTTCTGGACTTTCTATCTTGTTCTACTGGTCTATATTTCTGTTTTTGTGCCAGTATCATACTATCTTGATGACTGTAGCTTTGTAGTATAATCTGAAGTCAGGAAAGTTGATTCCTCCAGCTCCATTCTTTCTCAAGACAGCTTTGGCTTTTCGGGGTCTTCTGTGTTTCCATATGAATTGTGAAATTTTTCTGTGAAAAAATGCCATTGGTAATTTGATAGGGATTGCATTGAATCTGTAGATTGCATTTGGTAGTATAGTCATTTTCACAATACTGATTCTTCCTACCCTTGAACATGGAATATCTCTCCATCTGTTTATGTCGTCTTTGAATCCTTTCGTTAGTGTCTTATAACTTTCTGTGTACAGTTCTTTTGTCTCCTTAGGTAAGTTTATTCCTAGATATTTAATTCTCTTTGTTGCAATGATGAATGAGATTGGTTCCTTAATTTCTCTTTCTGATTTTTCATTGTTAGTATACAGAAATGCAAGTGATTTCTATATATTGATTTTGTATCCTGCAACTCTGCTAAATTCACTGATTAGCTCTAGTAATTTTCTGATACTATCTTTAGGGTTTTCTATGCACAGTATCATGAAATCTGCAAACAGTGAGAGCTTTACTTCTTTTCCAATCTGGATTTCCTTTATTTCTCTTCTCTAATTGCTGTAGCTAGGACTTTCAAAACTGTGTTGAATAATAATGGTAAAAGTGGACACTCTTGTCTTATTCCTGATCTTAGGGGAATGCTTTCAGTTTTTCACCATTGAGAATAATGCTTGCTGCAGGCTTATCATGTATGGCCTTTGCTATGTTGAGTTTGTTTGTTGACCTATCTAATATAGACATGTCTTAGAGTAATTGACTTCCCTGGTGTCTCAGACGATAAAGTGTCTGTCTACAATGCAGGAAACCCAGGTTCGAGCCTGGGTCAGGAAGATCCCTACAGAAGGAAATGGCAGCCCATTCCAGTACTATTGCCTGGAAAATCCCATGGACAGAGGAGCCTGGTAGGCTACAGTCCATGGGGTCGCAGAGAGTCGGACACGACTGAGCGACTCCACTTTATGTTGAGGTAGGTTCCTTCTATGCCCATTTTATGAAGAGTTTTAATCATAAGTGGGTGCTGAATTTTGTCAAAGGCTTTTTCTACATCTATTGAGGTTATCATATAATTTTTATCTTTCAGTTTGTTAATATTGTGTATCACATTGATTGATTTGTGTATATTAAGGAAAACTTGCATTCCTGGAATAAACCCAACTTGATCATGGTCTGTGAGCTTTTTGATGTGCTGCTGAATTCTGTTTGCTAAAATTTGTTGAGGATTTTTGCATCTATGTTCATCAGTGATATTGCCCTGTAGTTTTCTTTTCTTGTGTTGTCTTTGTCTGGTTTTGGTATCAGGGTGATGGTGGCCTCGTACAATGAATTTGGAAATGTTCCTTCCTCTGCAGTTTTTTGAAAGAGTTTAGAAGGACAGGCTCTTCTCTAAATGTTTGACAGAATTCTCCTGTGAAGCCATCTGGTCCTGGGCTTTTGTTTTGGGGGAGGTTTTTTTTTTTTTTTTTAATCACAGCTTCAATTTCAGTGCTTGTAACTGGGTTGTTCATAATTTCTGTTTCTTCCTGGTTCGGTCTTGGAATATTGAACTTTTCTAGAATCTGTCCATTTCTTCCAGGTTATCCATTTTATTGCCTTATAGTTGTTAATAATAGTCTCTTATAATCCTTTGTATTTCTGCATTGTCTGTTGTAACCCCTCCTTTTTCATTTCTAATTTTGTTGATTTGATTTTTCTTTCTTTTTTCTTGATGAGTCTGGCTAAAGGCTTGTCAATTTTGTTTACCTTCTGAAAGAACCAGCTTTTGGTTTGATTAATTTTCACTACTGTTTCTTTCATTTCTTTTTCATTTATTTCTGCTTGGATCTTTATAATTTCTTTTCGGGGTTTTTTTGTTCTTCTTTTTTTCCAGTTGTTTTAGGTGTAAAGGTAGGCTGTCTATTTATTTGATGTTTTTCTTGTTTCTCGGGGTAGGACTGTATTGCTATAAACTTCCCTCTTAGAACTGCTTTTGCTGCATCCCATAGGTTTTGAGTTGTCGTGTTTTCATTGTCATTTATTTCTAGAAAGTTTTTGATTTCCCTTTTGATTTCTTCAGTAACCTGTTGATTATTTAGAAATGTGTTGTTTAACCTCCATGTGTTTGTGTTTCTTACAGTTTATTTCCTGTATTTGATATCTAGTCTCATAGCATTGTGGTTGGAAAAGATGCTTGATACGGTTTCAATTTTCTTAAATTTACTGAGGCTTGATTTGTGACTCAAGATGTGGTCTGTCCTGGAGAATGTTCCACGTGCACTTGAGAAGGTGTATTCTTCTGCATTTGGATGGAATGTCCTGAAGATATCAGTGAGATCCATCTCATCTAATGTATCATTTAAACTTGTGTTTCCTTATTAATTTTCTGTTTTGCTGATCTGTCCATTGGTGTGAGTGGGGTGTTAAAGTCTCCTACTATTATTGTGTTACTGCCAATTTCTCCTTTTATGTCTGTTAGTGTTTGTTTTATGTATTGAGGTGCTCCTATTCCAGGTATATAAATATTTATATTTGTTATGTCTTCCTCTCGGATTGATCCCTTGATCATTTCATAGTGTCCTTCCTTATCTCTTGTAATCTTGTTTATTTTAAGGTCTATTTGGTATGATATGGGGATTGCTACTCCAGCTTTCTTTTGCTTCTCATTTGCATGGAATATATTCTTCCATCCTCTCACTTTCAGTTTATATGTGTCTTGAGGTCTGAAGTGGGTTTCTTATAGACAGCATATATATGGGTCTTGTTTTTGTATCCATTCAGCCAGTCTGTGTCTTTTGGTTGGAGCATTTAATCCATTTACATTTAAAGTAATTATTGATATATATGTTCCTGTTGCCATTTTCTTAATTGTTTGGGGTTGATTTTGTAGATCTGTTTACTTCTCTTGTATTTTTTGACTATATAAGTCCTTTTAACATTTATTGTAAAGCTGGTTTGGTGGTACTGAATTCTTTTGCTTATCTGAAAAGTTTTTTATTTCTCCATCAATTTTGAATGAGATCTTTGCCAGGTACAGTAATCTTGATTGTAGATTTTTTTCCCTTTCAGTACTTTAAATATATCCTGCCATTCCCTTCTGGGCTGCAGAGTTTCTGCTGAAAGATCAGCTGTTAAGCATATGGGGTTTCCCTTGTATGTTATTTATTGCCTCTCTCTTGCTGCTTTTAATATTCTTTCTTTGTGTTTAATCTTTGTTAGTTTGATTAGTATGTGTCTTGGTGTGTTTCTCTTTGGGTTTATCCTGTATGGGGCTCTTTGTGCCTCTTGGACTTGATTGACTATTTCCTTTTCCATGTTGGGGAAATTTTCAACTATAATGTATTCAAAGATTTTCTCATACCCTTTGTTTTTTCTCTTTTTCTTCTGCAACCCCTATAATTCAAATGTTAGTGCATCTGATATTGTCCCAGAGGTCTCTGAGACTATCCTCAGTTTTTTTCATTCTTTTTTACTTTATTCTGCTTTTTGTAAATTATTTCCACCATTTTATCTTCCAGCTCACTGATTCGTTCATCTGCTTCAGATATTCTGTTATTGATTCCTTCTAGAGTATTTTTAATTTCAGTAATTGTGTTGTTTGTCTCGGTATGGTTAGTCTTTAATTCTTCTAGGTCTTTATTAATTGATTCTTGCATTTTCTCCATTTTGTTTTCAAGGTTTTTGATCATCTTTACTTTCAATATCTTGAATTCTTTTTCAGGTAGTTTGCCTATTTCCTCTTCATTTATTTGGACTTCTCTGTTTCTAATTTGTTCCTTCACTTGTGTAGTATTTCTCTGCCTTTTCATTATTTTTTTTTAAACTTATTTTGTTTGAGGTCTCCCTTTCCCAGGTTTCAAGGTTGAATTCTTTCTTCCTTTTGGTTTCTGCCCTCCTAAGGTTAGTCCAGTGGTTTGTGTAAGCGTCAATAGGGTACAATACCCTATTGTATTTTTGTCTGTCTGTTTGTTTTTCCTCTGATGGGCAAGGCTGAGTGGGGTGGTAATCCTGTCTGCTGATGATTGGGTTTGTGTTTTTGTTTTGCTTGTTGTTTAGATGAGGCATCCTGCACAGGGTGCTACTGGTGGTTGGGTGATGCCGGGTCTTGTATTCAAGTGGTTTCCTTTGTGTGAGTTCTCACTATTTGATACTCCCTAGGCTTAGTTCTCTGGTAGTCTAGGGTCTTGGAATCAGTGCTCCCACTCCAAAGGCTCAGGGCTTGATCTCAAATGGATCTTCCATGCCACTATTAACCAGTTCAGGAAGATGATATAGAGTTTCCGGGGCACTGCCACCACCTCCTCAGCCTCCATAGCAATTTCCCCTGGCAATCCTACTTGGCCTGCTGGCCGCCAGGCTGAAGTCCCATTTTCAACATTCTTGCTTTTAGCTTTCTAGTCTTTACATGTATTTTTGACCAATATACATCTCTCTAGGGGCTTCACTGGTGGCTCAGTGCAGGAGACACGGGTTACAGTCCCTCACCTGGGAAGATCCCACGTGCTGTGAAGCAGCTAATCCTGTGCGCCTCAACTACTGAGCTCCCGTGCTGCAACTCCCGAAGCCTGTGCACCCGATGGCCTGTGTTCCACAAGAGAAGCCACTGAACTGAGAAGCCCTTGTACCACAACCAGAGAACAACCCCTGTTCTCCACAACTAGAGAAAAGCCCACACAGCAATGAAGATCCTACACAGCCATCAATCACAAATAAAATTATAAAGCAAGCAAACGTACACCTCTCTATCATTTTGTGGTTTTCATACCAAGCAGAAATACACAATGGTTCTCTCGCTAAGTTTAGGCCCTTTCTTCTTCAGGTTTTTTCACCTCCACTTGCTCCTAGTTCAATTTTGTGTTTACCAGCATCAACGGTTGTACATTAAAGTACTCTGTAGTGTTTGTTACTGACTATAATAGTTTTCTTTTATGATTCATTATAGTTTCATTTATTATACAGCTATAATTAAGGATAGTTAAGTCTAACCGACAATGTAAAGTTCCTTAGAGCATTTAAAATTCAAGCTAATAAGCCTTCAAGTATATTTTGAAGACATTCTGTGGACATTTTCCAGGAGTGTAATGCTAACCAAGAAGTCTGAAGAAGAAGCATCTATTACTTAAACAGAAGAGGGGCAGTGTTTTCACACAGCTGACTTTTCTTTGCTACTGACCATTCTTTTCTGTTCTGTGGAGAATACAGACAAGATGAAAGGGTCATGACATTCCATGAGTAAATAACTCATGTAAGCACCTGAATTATAAGTTAGGAAAAATTATTTTCCAATGATTAAAACAGCCTTCTAGGAGCCTGTGTTATTGTATCCAAATTATTATTCCTCTGGAAGATCCAGCCACACAGCTGATGAGTTTTGATAATTTCATTGAATCTGATTTGCCTTTTATTAATATCAGTGATCAGTACCCAAGAGCTGTCACTGAACTTCTAATGCTAATATATTCTCATTAATTCAAAAGATATGCATTTGATTAATCTGTCATGGAAAGACCAATATTCACTCTTAAGAAAAGGTGACATTAAGCCAAGAAGGTCACGGTAAGTATCTAAAGGAAAAGGGGACCAAACAAAGGATCACTTGTTCTTCTTTGCAGGTAGCCAAACAGGTACCAACATAGGAATCATTGAGAGTATGGGCTCCAGGGTCTAACCAGACCTGGGTTTGGTTCCAAGCTTTACAATTTACTGGCTATCAGGTATCCAGAGAAAGTTACTTAGTTCCTCTCAATCTAATACTATAAAATAGCAATAGTGGTACTTAACAAATAGGATTTTTATGAAGATTAAAGGAGATAATACATAGAATTTAAAATTTGAGCCTAGTCCCAGGTATATAGCAAATGTTCAGAACATTTTATCTAAATAAACTATTTTCTTTTATCTTTAAATGGCAACCCAATCCAGTATTCTTGCCTGGAAAACCCCACGGACAGAGGAGTCTGGCTGGTTTCAGGCTATGCAGTCACAAGTATTGGACATGATTTAAAGACTACACCACCACCAATTATGTTTTGTACAAAGATGTGACATGACATCCTTTAAAATGCAAAATGTTAGTTACATGTAAGGCTGTATGTGATACCTGTAAATCTCTATGTGAACATGACTTTTGGGAACTGGTCATTCCAGGGTCTCCTGTGGGCCCAGTGCTTACTTGCTTCACTTCATTACATTAGTTTCATTCAATAACTAAAACATGAAGAACTGATGAAGAGGCTACAAAAGATCGATTTGCACATACCAAAAATAAACTCACATACATTAATACAATGTCCAAAACTTATTACTTAAAATATGGCACACATCATAGACAAATGCTCAACAAATCACTGGATTTGTGATGTAGGTTCACTGAGCTATCAATTTAAACTAAAAGCCTGAAATTTCAACATACAGAAGAGATGAGCAGCTGTAGAAACAACTTTCTGAAAACATATAATATTATCTACCGGCTGGAAAACCAATTATTTATGGAAAATATTCAAAATTGGACATTACTCAATAACTGCAAAAGTTGATAGAAAGATATAATTGGCATTTAGTAATGGGTTAAAATGTTTTAAATAACAAATATCTGGAAGAGAATGGCAATCCATTCCAGTATGCTTACCTGGAGAATCCCATGGACAGGGGAGCCTGGTGGGCTACAGTCCACAGGGTTGCAAAGAGTCTGACACGACTGAGTGATTGACACTTTCAGTAATTTTTAGCTACTGTTAAAAACAATCTTTTAAAGTATGATGTTTATTCACCTTGAAAAGAAAATACTAACTTGGACATTTCTAGATAATCATGAAGCCTCAGTTAAAAACTCCCAGACATGTGTGAAAACACATATGACTTGCCTGTTATTGAGACAATATGTTGGTTAAAATTGGGACTGGCTTATCTTGCTTTATGTTATTTGTCACAATCTGTCTATGACTTGATAAATGGGTCCTGCTCAGGTCTCAGGAACATTAAGAACCCAGAAAAGCCAGCACAACACTAGATCCCAATGTAATAAAAAGACACGGTGAAGAGTCAGGAGACCTTGCTCTAAGCACAAGTCAATCTTTTGCTAACTGTGTGACCCATTTCATTCATTCATTCATTCACCCACCTACTCCAGATACTGTGATATCAATGGGCAAAACAGATATGCCCCTTGGAGAGAGCTCACTCAATAAGGCTTACTAAACACCCTAAAAATGGGGAGGACCACGACGACGGCAAAGAATTTAAATCAGGCATCACAATGGAAAATTCATGATGACTACCGTCTTCATGGAACAGACAGACTTTAGGTCTGTTTTTTGTTTGTTTTTCGGTCCACAAAACAGGAACAGAAATACTGCTTTCTCTACCTCAGGAAGCATAAAGCTCTGTGAGCACTTATTATGTTGTACACATTTGAAATTAAAAGAAAAACACTACCTTATCAGAATAAACCATTTGGCAACCAATTCTCTTTAAGTTCAAGGTTCTCAGAACAAAGCTTGCCAATTTCACAATATCTTCACTGATATATTTACTGGTCCTTCAGAAGAAGCCAAATATTTGTGTAACTATAAACCTTCTTCAAATATCTTGAGTCTTGGTATGGATCTTAATATTCCTAAGTGGGTCCCTGTGTTTGGCAGAGAACTCTTCAAACCATTTTAAGACTGCTTGCTTTTTGAATAGGTTTTAACCTAGGAGTTTCTTGGAGTAAGTCAGAATAGATCCAGTAGAAGATCTCTTGACAGATGGTCCTTAATTGACTGGATGAATAAATTGGGCTTCTCCGTCTTCTCTGTAAAAGACACTGACTGACAGGTGGTCAAACAAAGGCTGGAGGTTGCCCTCTGGCATCCTGGAGCATTCAGTTCCTTCCTGGGAACTTTGTGCTTAAACTGCTAAAGCCACCGTTCTTGTTACTGTATAATAATTATGCAACATATATATATAGGACTATTACATATATGTAATTTGGGGGCTTCCCTGGTGGCTCAGCGATAAAAAATCTGCTGGCCAATGTAGGAGACTAGCGTTCGATCCCTGGGTCTAGACAATATCCTGAAGGAGGAAATGGCAACCCACTCCAGTATTCTTGCCTGGGAAATCTCCTGGACAGAAGAGCCTGGTGGGCTATATACAGTACATAGGGGTCACAAAACAGTAGGACACAACTTAGTGACTGAAACAGCAACAATATATATGTTTAAATATCACATGGGCTAATGAAAGATGAGTGTGAAAATTCAAAGCTATTTTTCTGAAAGTTTAGTGAAATCAAATGAAAGAAGCAAGTTGCTGAAAGAAATTTGCTATTGAATTATCTACGTATAATATAACTGGAAGACTGGAGAAATAAAAATTTAGAGTGATTTTGCACTCAGACTGTCTGGCAAGTGTCTAAGAATTCTTCCACTTTAGTACTTCCCTGGAGGCACAGTGGATAAGAATCTGCCTGCCAATGCAGATGACACAGGTTTGATTCCTGATATGGGAAGATTCCACACAGAGCAACTAAGCCCACATAGCACAACTACTGAGCCTGAGTTCTAGAGCCCGCAAGCTGCAGCTACTGAGCCTGCAAGCTGTAGCTACTGAAGCCCTGTGCCTAGGGCCTGTGCTCTGCAAAAAGAGAAATCATGACATTGGGAAGTCTGCACGCGGCAATGAAGACCCAGCGAAGCCAAAAATAATTTTTAAAAAAGTTCTTCCACTTTAAAGAGACTAAACATGAAAATCCTGTGCTTACATATGTAGAAGGTGACACAGAATTCCAATCAGTGTACACAAACTCCAAGAAAAGGCCTTGGGCTTACATCAGATTGGCAAATAACTGTTCATGTGCATCTTTAAGTTAAATTCATTATTTAAGTCATGCAGTATCTTTTTCTTTCTTTTTTTTTTTCAGTGATTCACCCAGATTTTCAACTAATAAGAAAACACATGGTCCCAATCAGATTAGGATGATAACTGTACAAACAGTCCCAGGAATCTCTAGGAATATGGAGTTTCTTCTTTTTGCTCTTTCTGATTTCTGTTTTATTGTCTAACATTTTATCAAAGGTAATTCTTTGCTTATTTAATTAAAAACACTCTTTTTCACGTAAAACGTATATATAAATTTCAGGTATCCTGAAGCAAAGAGAAAAGAAGGTCAAATAAATTTGCTCATGTGTTGTTTATTCAGTTAGCAATTTTAATTCTGCCTTTTGCATCTCTCTTTCTGGCGTGAGGACACCTACTTATTTTTGTAAAATTGGTTTCATTGGGGTTCAATGAACATAAACCTCCCAGCAACAGAGCCGGATCTTTCGTTTGTAAAGGCTGATTCTAGGGCAGCAGAACCCTCCCATGTGTGCACAAGGTTTCCTTTTACTAATCTGCTTCTTCTCCTGTATATTTGGGGAAATGACACAAGTCCACATCTCTGTCTGGGTCTTAAAGGGACTGTGACTCAAAGCACTTCATTGGGGATGCCCAGGGGCTGTGCATGACCGGACACTGTCAAAGCAGTTTTGAGAAACCTCCTCCTCAACTGAGAAATCCACTGTGAGAAACCTGTAGCTTGTACCGAACAAAGAAATTAAGTTAGTGAAACATCAGAAAGACAAGTCTGTGTCAGTCTCAGTATCAAACACAGGTCACCCTTCTTTACCAGAATAACAACAACAACCAAAAAGAGGTTTTACAGGAAAGGACCACTTGAAAGCAGTAAGATGGGATGTATGGTTAGTCTCATTTTAGCCTTTACTTTTACCTTTCTCTCTGTGAGTGGGGGTGGGGAAAACTGGCTCTGACCCAGTTCAAAGTCCAGGTCAACAGCCAATAGACTTATGGTTATTCCTCGGTAAACATTTTTGACTTCCACATCCCCGGATTAATGCTGGATAGCATCTCCACCACAGTGCAGGCAAGCAGTATGGATACGCTCAGAGACTGTTGGGTGTACCCGGCTTTCCCAGGCCCTTTGACAGCTGGGAGATTCCTGGACAAGAAAAGGACCCACCAGGATATGGCCCTGAGCTCTCTAGGCAGCTGAATCACTAGTGTAGACACTACCAGTGGTAACCAATCAGTTTTTTTCATGGAAGAACTTCCTACAGCTCTACTTGTAAAAGGGAAATAAAACCAAAGACTCAACCTCAGAGAAAAACAAAATGGTAAATCCTGAATCTTCTGCTTAATTTCAAAACTGTTGTTGAACCACTTAAAAGACGTAGTGGGTGGAACTGTGGCCCCTGCAAGAAGAGAGGCTTACGTCCTAACTCCTGGAACTGTTCATATGAATGTGATCTTCTTTGGAAAAAGGGACTTTGTAGATACAATTAAGTTGAGGATCTCAAGACAAAATCCTCCCAGATTAATCAGGTGAGCCCAAAATCCAAGACAAATGTCCTTACAAGAGACAAGAGAAGACAGAGGAGACGGCCACGTGAAGATGGAGGCCAAGGTTGGAGGCGTGCAGTCTGGAGGTTTCCAGATCCTCCCCAGCAGCTGGGCAAGGAAAGGAAGGAATCTTCTCTGAGGCCTTGGAAAAAAAGTGGGGAAACTTGATCTCAGACTTCCAACCTTCACAACTGTGAGAGAACACAGTTGCGTTGAGTGAAGCAACCCAGTTTGTGATAGTTTGTTATAGGAAAGTAATATATTGGGCTTCCCAGGTGGCACCAGTGGTAAAGAATCCTGCTGATGGAGGACAGTAATATATTAACAGAAGGCTGGTAGGAAAGCCTATCAGGAGACTGGTGGGAAAACGTCAAGCAACAGCTCCTGGAAAATAGAGAAGTCTACGTGTCAATATCAAAAGCATGATTCTCAAGACTGAAGTGAGCAGGACAGAGGCTGGAAACCTCTTCTAAATGCATGCCTGAGCCCCCAAATCTGATGTTTAACAATCTGAAGCCTGGATCAGTGGCCAGATCTGGTCTGTGTCAGAATCACCTGGCAAACTTTTGAGTGATGCCATACAACCATCTCGTCCTCTGTCGCCCCCTTTTCCTCTTGCCCTCAATCTTTTCCAGTGAGTTGGCTCTTCATATCAGGTAGCCGAAGTATTGGAGCCTCAGCTTCAGCATTAGTCCTTTCAATAAATATTCAGGGTTAATTTCCTTTAGGATTGACTGGTTTGACCTTCTTGCTGTCCAAGAGACTCTCAAGAGTCTTCTCTAGCACCGTAGTTTGAAAGCATCAACCCTTCGGTACTCAGCCTTCTTTATGGTCCAACTCTTACATCCATCCATACATGACTACTGGAAAGACCATCAGTTCAGTTGCTCAGTCATGTCCGAGTCTTTGTGACACCATGAACTGCAGCACACTGGGCTTCCCTGTCCATCATCAATTCCTGGAGTTTGCTCAAACTCATGTCCATCGAGTTGGTGATGCCTTCCAACCATAGCTTTGCCTATATAGATCTTTGCTTCCAAAGTGATATTTCTGTTTTTTAATACACTGTCTAGGCTTGCCATAGCTTTTCTTCCAAGGAGCAAGTATCTTTTAATGTTTTTAATAGGCTAGTTTTTATTTTAAAAATCCATTCTATTGTGTATGGAACGCCGATAGAGATGCATTATAAAGGATTAAACAATACAGGAAAGCACAAAGATGAAAGTAAAAATCACCCAGATTCACCATCTTCCACACATTTATCCCCAGCATTTACTGGCACACAGATGTATGTGTACAGTTTAACCTCACAACTCCAAGTGTGGTCCACAGGCCAGCAGCACTGGCAAAGAGTTGGGGAATTGTCAGTTTTGACAGTGGCTCAGAACCTCAGATCCCAACCCAATCTTTCTGAATTGGAACCTGCATTTGCATATAAGTATTTGAGAAGCACTGATTTCACATAACTGACAACATACTATGTCAAAGAATACACTTGTCCTTTTACTTGCTTTTTTCACACATCAAGGTGTTATAAACATCTGTCCTCAATAATAAACACAGAGCTATATGATCTTTGTTAATGGGTATGTGATATTCCTTTATGTACCAGAACTTATTTAATCTGTCCCCTTTTTATGACTTCTATTTTCACATGGTTTTCATACAACTGCAAACACTCTTGATACAGGAATTCTCTAGAATACATCTTTCTATCTTGCCAATATTATTTTGGGCAAATCCTGAGAAGTATGTTTGATAAATCAAATGATGGGCACACTTACTGTTTGGATGTATAATGCTGGATGCCTTCACCAAATACCACACCAGTGCATAGACTGTACACACTAGCCACACAGGGGTTATCACAATAACTTTAATCTCTGCCTATCTGATACTTAAACATGGCAGTTCATTGATATCTTCCTGCATTTTTCTAAAAATGATAAAAAATGGAATATCTTTTCATACGTTTATTGGCCATCTGTATCACTCTCTTTGTGAACTGTCCAGGGTAGTTTTTGGTTGTTTAAAATAGCAGTTAGAGAAGAATCTGCAGAATTACAGAGTTTCGAAATACTCTCTAATCACAATGAAAAGACAAGAAGAAGAAAAAGAAGGAAGGGAGCAGAGAACGTGCCATAAAAAGGGTAATCAAAAGATTAGTTTGTGTGTTTATTTATAGACACTGGTTACAGCAATCCAGTGATTAGGCAAATTAATGCAGCTGTGTACGATCGCAGTTCTGGGATCAGCCCCCACATCCTTTTCAAACGACACCACCTGTCACTTAAGTATTTTGCATTTGCCTTTTATGTTACATACATTTCATGATGATTCCCATTTAAAAGGCATCATTAGTTAACCCTTTGGAGTCTGGCATGATATGGTTTCCCTACTAGTATCTCTCTTAAGAGTCAGGAGCAATGAGCAAACCTCCCCCTGGGCAGGCAGGAGAAACAGTGTTTGCCTCTGAAAAAGGACACTCTTCTCCAAATGGTCACTTTTTAGGAAAGAGAACAGCTGTACCCACATCCCTGGGTGTAAAACTATTCCCAGCTTGGCACCAGCTGAAAAAAATGGGGGTCAGAGGTGGTGGATAGGCTGGACATAAGTAGGGCATACAGAGCGGGCTTCACTCCACAGGACATGTGCTGCCCTCATGCCCCCTGCCTGCTCTGTCACAGAGGCATCCTCCACAGGCTCACACCTTGTGCACAGACCCTCTGGCCCTAATAAATGGCAGGGGTCTTCTCACAGGGCCCCCGGAAATCTCCTTCACTCTGAAGATGATGCCAAACGGGGGTCAGGTGTCATGCACTGGCTGGAAGCGAGCTGAGCATGCAGACCAGGCCTTGTCCTGCAGATTCTCAACTAGGTACACCAAGGCCGCACTCCAACCTGAAGGTCTGATAGCCCGGTGGTCATGATGATGAAAACCCAACTCCCCCTCCACTGCCATCCTCTGCTGGCCACAGCTCCGCTTATAGACTGAACGGTGACAAACCAGCCATCTTCATGTACTGAGCATTTTTCATGAACAGTAACAGCAGTGTGCCAGGCACTGGGGAGGGGCTGGCGAGGAGCAAAAGTGTTCAGACCCCACTCTGCGGGATGTGAACAGCCTGACGGAGGTCTTAGTCACCGCATTTCAGGAAGTGAAAGCAAGCAGGTCCCACTATAGAGCCTGAAGAAAGGAATTTTCAGATAAAAAGCTAAGCCTGACCTTCTACAGCAGGTCCTGTGTAAACATGTGAAGCATACAAGCCTTCAGAACTATGCAGCCTAAAATAGATTTCAATAGCCGATAGAACGGGAGTATTGTGCACAATAGACTCTTCCGGGTTTTAAAGGGACAGGGAACTCTGGAACACAGCTCCAAAATGTGGGTCAGAGCAAGGAAGCTCACTGTTGTAACTGAAAGATACTCCCCACACTCCTGTCAGAGTGCAGCAGGGAGGGAGCCCGGGGGCTGCCCGATGCAGACTGGAATATTTGGACAAGGGATGCAAAGAGCAGAAAAAACGAAGGCCTTTAAACAAAGAGAAAAAGAGTAATAGTGAACATTTCATACATATAAGTATATATACATATATGTGTGTGTGTGTGTGTAAGCTTCCCTGATACCTCAGAGGTAAAGAATCTGCCTGCAATTCAGGAAATGTAGATGTTTGTTGGATCCTTCGATCAGAAAGATCCCCTGGAGGAGGAAATGGCAACTTGCTCCAGTATTCTTGCCTGGAGAATCCCATGGACAGAGAAGCCTAGTGGGCTCCAGTCTAAAGGGTCACAGAGTCTGACATGACTGAGCAATTGAGCATGCACGTGTGTGTGTGTGTGTGTGTGTGTGTGTGTGTATAATGACCTAAGTGAAGTGAATGGCTATTCTACCTCTATGAATAAGGTTCAAAAATAATATTTAACTTCACAGTAAGTCAGTGTAAAAACTGCTTGGCACATATACTGTTGAGTCTTTTTGTCCTGCTCTTAAACGGTGATAGCTTCTTGAATAATTTAAGGGCAAAAGTGATATGGACCGTTCAGTCTAGAACCAATTCTAAAATAGTAAGAGGCAGCCAGATGGCTGGTTTAGGCGAAACAGTGGGTTCGCCTCTGAAAAGGAACACCTGTCTCCCTATGTTCACTCTTGAGGAAAGAGAAGAGTTGTATGCACTTCACTGGGTGTAGAACAGGTTCCTGGCTCAGAAACAACTAAAAAAATGGGGGTCCGATGTCGTGCACTGGCTGGACATGATCAGAACATGCCGATCAGGCCTCGTCCTGCGGATTCTCAACTCAATACATCAAGGCTGTCCTCCGGTCTGAGGATCTGACAGCCCAGTGGTCAAAAAAGACAGAATCACAACATGAGCGTGGAGGCCAATTTTTGCTCCTCCAACCCCAGTCAACCTGACTGGCCAGGGAAGAGGCATCCTCTGTTCCCTTCCCCGCTTACGGGGTGGGGTGGGCATGGGGACAGCGAGCTGCTGACAACCCCTCCCGCACAAAGAGTTGTTCACACCGCAAAAGTGTTTGCTGCTCACAAGTGCCGCTCAAAATTAATTCACAGCGGCAACACTGAGAAGAAAGCTTTGACAGACTGTCTTATGTGTTGACACAGTTATAAGTTGTTAGATAAAAAAAGCAACACACTTTCCCTCTTTTCCAGCCCATACAACATCCAAAGTTGCTTCCAAGAGAAAGCAGGAGCTGTGTCTGAGAGGCTGAATGCCACTCTGCAGGTGAGGATGGCCCGTTCTGGGGGTGATGGCTTGGGGTGCGAGGGGAAGGTGGGCCCTGGTTTTGAGGGGATGCGGGGGTGCTGAGCCTCTCACGCTGCCTCAGTGACAACTGGTCATGGTGGTAGGTCTCCCTTCCAGAGCCCCTCCCTGTAGCGCTAGCCTTGGTGCCAGGGTACCTCCTCAGGTTTCACAAGGCACAACTAATTGATTCATGTTGTGTTACATTCAGGTATACCACAAAGTGATTCAGTTACACACACACACATGCATATATACCTTTTCTTGTTCAGATTCTTTCCATTATAGGTTATGGCAAAATACTGAATGCAGTTCCCTGGGCTATACAGTAGGTCCTTGTTGGTTATCCAATTTCTATATAGTAGTGTGTATATGTTACTCACAAAGTCCTAATTTCTCCATACTCCTCCTTCCCCTTTAGGGATTTCCGGTGGCATAGTGGTAAAGAACCTGCCTGCAATGCAGGAGACCCAGGTTTCCTTCCCCTTTGGTAACCATAAGATTAAAACAATACTCAGTTACTTAATAGGACTTCAGGGAGGCTGGGGAGATACCATTAGCTAGCTCACGGATGATTTACATTAAAGTCAGAAAGAATGCAGTGTGATTCAATGATCTTCAGCCACTTAAAGATAATCAGAGTGAAAAAAGAAGCCGGGTGGGACAGCAAATATTTGGCCTTCTCTCTTTGATGTTTTACAGTGCTGGCTGGCTCCGTGCTGTGCTGTGTGGTCACGGTGTTGTGTTTGAAGGTTTTTTTTTTTTTTTGGTTGGGCAGAGTGTCTTCTGTGTGAGGAGTCACGTGCCTTGGAAAATGAAGACTACTACAACTGGTCCTCTGGATCTTCAGGTTCGCCACCCAGAATCAACCAAACACAGGTTGAACATATTTGGGAAAAAAATTCCAGAAAGTTCCACAAAGCACAAAACTTAAATTTGCTATATGCTGGCAACTATTTGCATAGCATTGACACTGTATTGGGTACTATAAGTAGTCTAGAGATTATTTAAAATATACAGGAGAATGTGCATAGGTTAGATGCAGATAATATGCCATTTTCTATAAGGGACTCGAGCATCTGTGAATTTTGTAACTGAGGGAATCCTAGAACCAACCCCCCATGGATACTGGGGGACAATGGTAACTGTGCTTCCTGGGATCACAAATTGCTCTTTATGTCAAAACTAAGCAATGCAAGAGCTGTCTTTAGGTAGGCTACATTTATGTATTATCTGTTGAAAATATAGTTTGTATGCAGCTGACCCAAAGGAAAACTGTGAATGGGAAATATTCTCTGATTCCCCAGGGATGTTTTTCACACAAGCCCCTCACCCCCATCTTTACTGCCCCAGCCACAGTCCAGAGGTCCCCAGAGAGCGCTTCCAATTTTGTTACTCACCCCCTCCTGGGCCCATCCTTTTCCCTCCCTCTCATTCTTCATCATCACGAAACTCCCCTCTGGTTTGGTATCAGGAGGAAGGCAGAGGAAAGAGTCATTTTAGTAAAGAAATGACTGGTGATATAAAGTAGTCATCCCCCTAAGTCTTGGGGGTTTCTTAAGACTATACCTTGAGTTGGTGGTATTCCTGTTGGAGGATGAAACGCACAGAGAAGTCTTAAAACACAGAGGAGAGAAGGGTTCTCAGAGTGCCTGGAAATCTAGGATTAAGTGGCTTGTTTAACCTGAATAGTCCAGCCCAGTATTCAAGTGTTTAAATCTGTAGCCAGCAAGAGGCTGGCTTGATGGTGAAAGTCACGCATTAGAAGAACTGGGTCCCACCAATGATGGTGATGCTGACCCAGCGCTAACACTACCAAAGCATTTCATCTCTGCTGGGCATTGTGCTGTGTGCTTTTATGTATGTAGACTCATCCAATGTGGGCACATCTTGTTTTATTATACTTTACTTTATTATACTTGGAAGATATTGTCTTTTTTACAAATAGGATGTTGGTGGCAACCCTGTGTTGTCAGATGATGGCTGGCATTTTTCAGAAGCAAAGTAGTTTTTAGTTAAGGTTATGTTCAAAGTTTTATTAGACATAATGCTATTGCACATTTAACAGGCTACAGTATAGTGTGAACATAACTTATATGTACTGGGAAATTAAAAAAAACAACTGTGTGACTTCCTTTATTGCACTATTCCCTTTGTTGCAGTGGTCTGGAACCAAAGCCATAATATCTCTGAGGTCTGCCTCCAAAACCTTGAGAGCCTGGGGTTCTGTTATTCTCATTTCCCAAGGTGGATATTGAGGCTCCAAGAGATTAGGTAACTTGCTTAAGGCTACAGCAGCTAACAAAAAGTGACAGGATTGGAACTGAGAGCAACTGAGTCTGGAACCAGTATCCTTCCATCATCTTCAGTGGTTTCACCCCAGTATGCTGCTGCTGGTGCTAAGTTGCTTCAGTCATGTCCAACTCTGTGCGACCCCACAGACGGCAGCCCACCAGGCTCCTCCGTCGCTAGGATTCTCCAGGCAAGAACACTGGAGTGGGTTGCCATTTCCTTCCCCAATGCATGAAAATGAAAAGTGAAAGTGAAGTCACTCAGTCGTGTCCGACTTTTTGTGACTCCATGGACTACAGCCTACCAGGCTCCTCCGTCCATGGGTTTTTCCAGGCAAGAGTACTGGAGTGGGGTGCCATTGCCTTCTCCATCACTCCAGTGTAAACCAGTGTAAATTGTGAACAACCAGCTCCAGTCAGCACCCTGATTTACCATGATGGAACACCCAGAAGCCATATCCTGGATCCAAAGCCTCTTCTCATGTGAATGCAGAGGAGTAAGGACATAGAATTTGAATGCAGACAGGTCTGGTTAGGATCCTGACCCTCTACCTGGCTAGTTCTTTGACCTGAAGTTAATCTCTGAACTTCCATTTTCTCATCTGTAGAGTTCATCTGATACTTCCCGGTTCAGAGTCGTTTGTGAGTATTCAATAAGGAACATGAAAAATTTTTTCAGACACACAGGTTGCTTCGATGTTATTATTACTGCAGTCTTTTGGTGGGAAAGGAAATGGTAACCCACTCCAGTATTCTTGCCTGGAGAATCCCATGGATGGAGAAGCCTGGTAGGCTACAGTCCAGGGGGTCACAAAGAGTTGGACATGACAGAGTGACTTCACTTTCACTTTCACCACTCCTTCCGGGCTTCCCCGGGACTCAGTGGTAAAGAATCCGCCTGCAGTACAGGAGATACAGAAGGTTCGAGTTCGATCCCTGAGTCAGGAAGATCCCCTGGAGGGGAGCATGACAACCCACCCCAGTATTCTTGCCTGCAGAATCCCATGGACAGAGGAGTGTGGTGGGCTACAGCCCATAGAGTCACAAAGAGTCAAACACGACTGAAGCAACTGAGCACGCGTGCACGCAGAAAACTAACCTTCACATAGGTACCAACTAGCCCAACCTGGGAAAATCGAAGAGAAGATTCTCAGAATGACCACTCGGGAACAGAGAGAAGCAACTAGCTGATTATACTGACATTTACCAGTAGTGACTTCCCTGGTGTCTCAGACGGTAAAGTGTCTGCCTACGGTGCGGGAGACCCAGGTTCAATCCCTGGGTTAGGAAGATCCTCTAGAGAAGGAAATGGGAACCTACTCCAGTACTCTTGCCTGGAAAATCGCATGGACGGAGGAACGTAGAAGGCTACAGTCCATTGGGTCACAAAGAGTCAGACACGACTGAGCGACTTCACTTTCTTTCTTTACCAGTAATAAGGAAGTCTGACCCCAAAAGGCAACACGTGAAGATGGATTCTGTGATACATGGATGATGGACATGAACGTTCAGTGAATTCCGAGTAGGTGATCCTTTCCACACTCACAGGCTGCCTGGAGACCTGCGTGTCAGCTGTTGAACTGGACGAGTTTATGAGGCATCATTTTCTTATTGGTGATGACACTTATGCCTGGTACACTGCAGACTGGATTCAAAAAAGAGGGTCACCTTTGGGCCTCAACTCCTCATTTTGTAACAATTCCAAAATGCAGTAGCTTCTCCCAAAGTAGCTGAAAAAGACATCGACCTGTTGAGACCCAGGGGCAGCCATCAGGATTCTAAACTTTCTGCTTCTAATGGCCTAAATTTCAGCCAACACTTCTGAATGGATAGGTGAGCTCCAGAAACACAGTCCGCAGTGATTCATCGAGCCCTTTATTACGGACAGTCTGCATCCTTTTCCTCCGCATGAGCTCACCCTTCGAACCACCACATTTGCGGCCATTTGGGGAGGGATGAACTAACGTTTAAAGCATTATGTCACTGTAAACAAACGATCATATGTAGGGTGACTCTGGAAAATACAGCATTTCACTTTTGTGGTGCTGGTTTCACTGCAAGAACGGGGAATCCAAATGATGAGGTCAGTGGGCTAGCTGCCACACAGAAGACAGTGCCAAGTCCACATACACAGAGCAAGTTGCCTTCACTCACAACTGAGAAATGATGCTCATTATTGTAACGCCAGCCAATGAAAGGGACACCTTTCCTAAACTACACGGAAACAGAGCTTCAGAGACTGCTTCTCCTTGGCATTACTTTCATGCCAGGATACCAAAAGGAATGTTACCCTTGTTGATGATGGACACGGCCACATCCAGGCTTAATGGCCACTAGGCACATTGCTGGCTACTAAAAAGTAAATGAAAACATGCTACTATGACTTAGCAGAAAGAATGATTATGATAGAGTGGTAAGTGGTTAAGAGAGGAAGTTATCTCAGTCCTAGACATCTCACTCGGTTAAAGAAGATAAACTATACTCCTCTCCAAGTGTCTATGTTCCAGCTACAAACAATGGATGAACAGGTATGTATATTGTAACGTGCGTCAACCTGACTTGGTCTTCATCTGTTTTTCCCCAAGGCAGTATATTATTCTTCTAGTGGGGTCACAGCCCCTACAGGGTTTCTAGCAGATCTAACGGAAGCACCAGAACAAGACTGCCTTATAAACAACAGCCACACATCTCACTTTCCTATGCTTTCATCCATGCTTCTACCTCTCATGCTTTCAGGAATTCAGACTCAGAACCCTGGGTCTTCTCTGATTGCTCTCTCTTGTTCCATCCTGACTCCATCAATATTCACCAAATTCCCACTGACTACTCCCTTGATATGTGCCTTTCACTTCTACTTCTACCTTCTACTCCTATCATTACCATTTTTGTGCAGGGTCCTTCCCACTCCTCTGGTCTGTCCAGGCATGGCTACACCTTCACAAAAACTTCCTGATGGGTCTTGAGCCTCTGGCTTTTGCCCCGACCAGTTGTCTGGACCACCACTTCCAGGTTATCACAATGGCCTTTTCCAGGGGCAACTCAAAACTCAGCTTGTATTCGTGGCCCTCAACAATGTGGCAACCAAGCTGCCCCTCCAATCCTATTTTTCACTTTTGCTCTGCATTAACCTCATCCCCTGCTCACATCCAAGCCCATTTTAATCTGGCTACCCACCAAGGTTCAGGTAAGGCATATTTTCTCCAGGAAGGTAGCTCTGGCCTCTCCAGGAGGACGTGCAACCCTGATTAGTCACTTGGTGATAAGTGGTATTCCTCCTGGTGACCTCTTTTCTAATGTTTACTGCTTTAATGCTATTCCAATGCAAATCCATTAATTTCTTCTCTCCTCAGCTGAATTTCTCATGGCTCCCAGAAGACTATATTTTCTCTTTCTTTGTATCATCTCTGCCTATCCTATCCCTTGTCCTCCTCCTCCTCCTTCACAACCCATGGAGCCACTTCAATAGGAGAACTCAGGAAGGGAATCTAAATGAAATGCAAAAGTAAAATCAGCAGAGACATCACTGGCTCCCTCAGGGTAGATGACACAACGGAATTCAGTGAACTCGGAATTCAGTACTTCTGCTATCAGCAAATCTTCAACACTGCCAAACACCCTTACCAATGTTAAGTCTAGTAATAACTATGAAGTTATAATTCAGTATGTAAGGGAGGGAGAGGAGGAAATAAAAGAAGTTCCCTACAGAAATGCATTTTCCTCTAAATGTTTTAAACACATGACTTCACCTTTAATCAGCTTTTATTTAGATATATTGCATATTGGGGTTTCCCTGGTAGCTCAGTTGGTCAAGAATCCACCTGCAATATAGGAGACCCTGGTTCGATTCCTGAGTTAGGAAGATCCCCTGGAGAAGGCTTAGGCTACCCATTCCCATATTCTTGGGCTTTTTTAGTGGCTCAGATGGTCAAGAATCTGCCTGCAATGTGGGAGACCCAGGTTCATTCCCTGGATTGGGAAGATCTTCTGGAGGAAGACATGCAACCCACTCTAGTACTCTTGCCTGGAGAATCCCCACGGACAGAGGAGCCTGGTGGGCTGTACAGTCCATGGGGTCACAAAGAGCTGGACACGACTGAGCAACGAAGCCTAGCAGAGCGCATTCCGTATTGTGCAATATTTTTTCTGATGATGCCCATCACTGACCTGTTTGGGGATAGTATCAACCTGGGCATGGAGAGAAATGGGGGTAGGTCTTTTGCTACAAAAAGATGGACAGGGAGGAGTCCTTTCTGGTGGATGGGTTTCAACGAGGCAGGTGTTAACCCAGAATGGATGGTGGAGCTGGGTTCACAGTTCAGGTCAGGGCTCCGAGGTAACATTTTGTTGGGAGAGCAATAATTATGCACCAGGGTAGGCAGTGCACAGAGAATAATCTGAGTGAAAACCATCTCCAGAAGGCTGGCCTCCAAAGTGAAACTTTTTATGTTACAGAACCCAGATCTTCTTAATTGAAGGGAAGGGTTGGGGGTCGGGGTGGAGGAGCTTGTTAAAATGATGCTGCTTCTGCACTCATGACCCCAGGCTACCATTTTTCTCCAAGTTTTACTGAATGTTTAATGTTGATCAGAATTCTGGTCACAAAGAACCTTGAAATGTTACAATCAAGATTCCTGACAAGTCTTATCTTCTCTTGCTACCTTCTCTTACTACCCTCCTCCTGTTGATTCCCTCACTGACCAAACATTTATGTACTGACTTGGGTCTCATGGTCAATGGGGCACTGATGATACACAGTCTCCATGACAGGCTCCCATCAATTGCCCTGGGCCTGTGGTCCCCTCCACTGGGGTTTCTTGTCTTGGCTACAACAAGCTGATCATCCCTATTTTTCATCTTTGCTGCTGATTGCTTTTCAGCGCTCTGTTCCTTCTCTTTTCTCTCTCATCACTTCCCCTAAGCTTCCTGAATTTCTCTAAGACTAGTTACTCATCCAAAGATATCACCCAGAAAGAGGTCTCCCCTTTCCTGTCTGTGATCAGCCAGTCTTGCAAACACAGTCCCAAGCTGTAACCCTCACATCATTCTGCTGTTGCTATTGCTTAGGCCGTATTTCTTCACCTCCAGAGGTACCTATCTTACTTTCTTATGCTTTTTTTTTTTTTAAAAAAACACTTTCAGGATCAGTTCTACTACAGACAAATAGGACTGGTAAAAGAGGCACTGTTACGCGAATGTGGCCCTGGGGGAAGCACTTTGGAGTCGGAGAGACCCAGTTTCAAATCCTGATAAACTGCAGTGCATGCATGATCAGTCGCTTCAGTTGTGTCCGACTCTTTGTAACCCCAAAAAGCAGACCCCATGGACTGCAGCCCACCAGGCTCCTCTGACCATGGGATTCTCCAGGCAAGAATATTGGACTGGGTTGCCATGCCCTCCTCCAGGGGATCTTCCTGACCCAGGAACTGAACTCACGTCTCCTGTGTCTCCTGCATTGCACGTGGATTGTTTACTGCTGAGCCACCAAAGAAGCGCAATCAACTGCAGTAGGAGATGAAAAGCCTTTGGTGAGTCATTTTACTCTCTTTGGCCTCCCCTGCCGTATCTGCAAAGTGGGTTTGGCAATTCTTACCTCAAATGTTTGATTTGATCAAGGTTCAATATCTAAAAGGCCTTACACATAGAAGGTATCCTGAAAGTCAATGTTCCTTCACTGACATACCCCTTTGCACCCCGCCTATACAGGGATACAGATGATGGCTATGGTAAATGGGAAGGAGAGGGGACATGGCTGGCAAAATTAAGTAAAGCTGACAGCAAGGAACAGAATAACTGCAAATGGCACTTCATACTACCAGGACTGTTCTCTTATAAAAATCTAAAGATTAAGAAGCTTTTTAAAAAAATAACTAAATTACTTCTACAGAAGCAGCAAAAAGCAGAAGAAAGAGGTTGCCAGGACAAAGTGAGTAAAAAAATCATGTTGCAACATGAGCAACAAAATGAGTACTAAGTTATGCTATTTAAGTGTCCCATAAAGAAACAGGATATAAGGAAACAAGTGTGTGAGAAAGACTTGGCCTTATGCACAGAACTGACACATATGCAAAAACCTAGACCAGATTCCCATTTTAAACAGGAACTTGCAGACTAACCGGACCCCTTCTGAAAGCGAGGTAGTTCTTTTGTACCAAGTCATCCTGTTACCCCAGCACCATGACACACACACAACGCCTGCTTGAGTGAAGCCACAAGGAGAGCAATGCCACAGTCAAAGGACCAGGCTGGTCTGACCCCCATGTGCCAATTCAAACACAAGACACAATATCCTCTAAGGAATTTGCACACTAACATTTTATTAAACTCCTCCTCAGCTGCCAGGCGAGTGAAGTGAACCACACGGGGGTTGTACACGCCTCACAAGGTAGACTAGCTCTCTCTGCAAATACCCAAGGAGAGAGTTCTGATGCTCCTGCTGGAGTGAAGAAAAGCACCTGTGTTTCAGTGAAACAGGATGGCTTTCAACCATCTAAAGATGCCATCAATCTATCAGCTTAAACTTCAAAGGAACATATTCCGAGAAACTTGAAAATGAAGCTGGGGCCAGGAGAACAGAATCCACACCATTTCTTGACTCTTTCCCAGAAAGACAACGGGAACCCAACTGGACACCTTGTCATTTTATCCTCCTCATTTTGTCGAACTTTTGAAAAGATCTTCTACATAGTTCTCTCTCTGGACGAACAGATTTTTTAGTCCAGTTTATGGCTAAACACTACTCCATAAGGTCATTTTTTCTATGATTTGTTGGACATTTTTATGTGGCTTTTACTGAGAACAGCTGAAAGTGAATTATCTTGGAGAAGCCTCTGGGATTCTATAATTCTCCAGTGCTCTTTCCCATCAGGATGATATAGTCCAAGGCAATTCTCAACCAGGAAGGACCTGATGCCCAGACTTCTAATGACCTTCGGCTGTTGTCTCACAGAGCCAGGTGGGGTGGGACAGTGGGAAGGACCAGGTGGTCAAGGCTTAAGTCTACTCTTATGTGATCAGGACAAAGGATCCCATCTTGCTGGGAGGAGATTATAAAATATAAGAGGTGGGGACTTCCCTGGTGGTCTAGTGGTTGAGACTTTGCTTTCCAAAGCAGAGGATGTGAGTTTGATCCCTGGTATGGGCTCTAAGATCCTACATGCCTTATGGTAAAAAAACCAAAACATAGAACAGAAGCAATATTATAACAAAGTCAATAAAGATTTTTAAAAATGGTCCATAAAAAAAAAATCTTTAAAAAAAAGTGTAAGAGGTGATGACGTCTTCTGAGATTCTCTGAGTCTGATAGTCTAGGACATTACTACTTCTGCTCTAACTTTCCATATACAAATGCCATGAAGCCTAGGACACACATTCTCAGAACCAAAGGCTTCTTCTAGATTTAATCAGAGACAAGAGGGAGAAACACAGACCTGAACTGAACAGTCAAAGTCAGTTTAAATGATCAGGGATACACAGACAAGGATAATAATGGGTAGAGAAAAAGGATCTGCTTAAGCCTTTCTTTGAAAAACCCTTGAAAAATCACAGCATCACTTGGAGTCTACATGCCAATATGAATAATTGAAGTGAATTCTTTAAGCACACAAGAAGGCACTTCCTAGGAGCTAGAACATGTTCATTAATCTAAGAAAGCATGATTTCTAAGCTTACCCCATCGGCTCCACCAACCCCTTGCCACTAAGTAATAACCCTCAATAGAGCTATCAGGAAAGCTATCAGGAAGTGAAACACACACTCAAGTAGGTCATAGTAAACACAGTGCCTGTAACCCACTTCAATGACTGTATTAATTTATGTACCACATGATCCAGTAATAAGAAAGCAAGGGTGGGAAGACTGGTGGGGTGAAGTTCATCCTGCTGACCTTCAGTAGGAGGTACCAGGATAGAAGCAGGTTTGCATTTTTGAAAGAATACTCAGTAGGTTTTGTCAGCTTCCCCTGCACACACACTTAACAAGATGCATAAACAGGATATGCCTACTCGGCTTCCTTGTTTGCTTTTAAGGTGACTTCACTGAAAAAGAGGCATCAAAGGATGTTCTTGCTACGTCACCAGATTTTAAAAAGTCTGTTTACAGTGCTACTGTACATCCGTGACTGAAATCTGGAATTTTCTGATCTTTGTTCCTTTCTCCATGCTTCCATATTTTTCTATCTTCTTTTATTTATTCTTTGCCATAATTCTCATGATTCAGCTTTTTTTTAAATGATTTTTTTCAATGTGGACCATTTTTAAAGTCTTTACTGAACTTATTACAATATTGCTTCTCTTTTATGTTTTGTTTGTTTTTTGGCCATAAGTCATGTGGGATCTCAGCTCCCTGACCAGGGATGGAACCCTAATCCCCTGCACTGGAAGGCAAAGTCCTAAGTATTGGACCACCAGGGAAGTCCTGATTCAACTTTGTAATAGTAATGTTTTGTGTAAAATGTTGTGTGTCTTGAACTGTTGGGTGAAAGAGGTGGGTAAACCTAAAAAAACACTCACAAATAATGTTAGTAAGAAAAGTGGACGTGGAGGTAGACAAATGCAGCCTACAACTGGTTCACAGTCAGGGTGGCAGGTCCTAGGGAGTTGCAGGCTCACTACTTGGGGCTGTCAGTTTCAGCAACTGCTTCCTCATACTCCAGGGGGCTGACATCCCTCCTATTTTCTGATAGAGCTGTGCTCTGGTGAGTTCTGCAGATGGACCACTCTCGCTTCTTTTCTTAGGGAAAAGAGGAGGAAAGGAGGGGTCATTCAACAAACCAACCAGCCTCAAACAGCACATGTAAATGAACACAGGAAATATGATTATGTAAAGCAGTGTTCTGAGGCTGTCCTTATTTGCCATATGAACAATACCCATTGTACTTCTACATGATTGGGGGGCCCTATTTCTGTTAAGGAATCCCTTTCAGTTAATAAGATAAGAAAAAGAAAATTAATATAGGAAAGAGAATAGGAAGACAGATGGTCATAAAATTGTTAAGATCCTTGTTTTAGATAGAATTATGCCAGATTCTCGGTAAAAGAGACCCTCCAAAATAGGGGTTTAAATAGCAGAGAAGTTTATTTTGCTTCCATAGAAAAAAAATCAGGGTCAGGAAGGACTATATGGAGGTTTCTCTTTCATCAGGAACCATGCTCTTTCCTTTCCATCAGTCCTATTATGTGGTCCTCCTCCTCCTCTAAGTCCAAAATGGTGCTGGTATTCTAGCCATTACACTTATGCTCCAAGGAAGGAGACGGAGAAAGGGGTGGAGAAGGGTGTGACCTATCCTTTTTAAGACTTCCTAGAACTTCTTACATATCATTGGACATAACCAAGCCACATGGTCAAGGAAGCCGGGGAACATGGCTTTTGGCCTGTAGCAATGTGGCTTTCAGGTAACTGGTGAAGAAGGAAAAGGAAGCTCTTTGATGGCTAACTAGAAATCTCTCTCTGATATAATGAAGGCTTTACAAGCTTCCTTATTTTCTGAGGCTGTATAATATAAAGATCAGCAGCATATGCAAATGGAAACAAAAAGAGCCCTATTATGGTAAAGTGCAATAATAGCATTCTTCTGAGTTTAAGAAAAGTCATATAGGTCCTCAAGCTCATAGGACTCAGTGATATTTTCTAATGATTTAATGTCATTCACAGGAAAGGGGTAATATATCACATGGTGCTGCAGAGACATCTCACTGAGCCCAGTGGTAGCAAATATTTTCAATCAATAGCTTTGGACAACAAAACAGACATGAAATCCTCTAACCTGTACTTAATATTAATCCAGTGGCCTGAGGTGTGAAGAAGGAAGGAGGGAGACAGAAAAAACATTTTGGACAGCAAAAGAAAATGATTTCATAAAAGAGCTACTAAGAATTAATTAAGACATTGTCACAAGGGGACAATAATTAAATGGTTTCCTAAAATATTATCAAAGTATGACTGGTTGGGTGCAACCTAGCAACTGATATTAAATACCTTAAAATCTTGTAAGGCTCCAACCCAGCAATTTCATTTCTAGAAATTTAGCTTCATAAAAATAGCCACAGATATATTTAAGAGACCTATATATGTAGATATTCATCAAGATTATTTATATCAGTAAGTAAGTGGGGAAAAACCCTTCCCCATCTAACAAGAGGGGATTGGTTGAGAAATGCTGATCCAGCCATTCTAATGTAACCATTAGAAAGGAGGTGGTTAATAAGATCAAGTCATGGAAAACAGTCATAATTGAAGGAATCTTCTAGACCTAGGGATTGAACCTGGGTCTACTGCACTGCAGGCAGATTTTTTACTGTCTTGAGGCACCAGGAAAGTCCTACCATATAAAGCATAAAAAGGAATTACAAAACGAAACGTGTATTGTGATCCTATTTTTTGTTTAAAAATCAAAGAATATATATTACCACATATACCTGAATATAAGGTAGCCTCAAATAAAAGATCTTCCATTTTATCAATGAGAATACAAAAACAGTAAAGAAAAGTTTTGCTAACTTGAGTTTATAAACTTTGAGGAATGTGATGAAAATATGATATTTACTTCATATTCATATTACAAGTTGCATCCATATAGAATAATTGATTGGTTTGTAAAAATTTTTGAAATCATATTTTATGTAAAAGTGTTGTTCAAGCGTTATACAGTCATCTTCAATGTCTTCATTATTGGTAGAATTCCTTTCTAATCATCTAATACTTCTCACTGTCAGTGACAGACTCTTTGACTTAGTAGGTGATGCTGTCTCTGAAAATTTGATCCTGAGTGAGAAATACACATTTGCATCCGATTAAGAAAACTGGTATTATTATTTGATCTGTATGTGATCTCCAATGCTTTTAAAAGTGCTCATTTAAAAACTTGTTCTTGACGGCATCTAACCCAGCCTGTGAAGTTATGTTTTCAGGTAGGATGGTCATGCTTTCATCACTTACTTTTAGAGCAATTCAACCATGTGACTTCTACAGAGACCTAAAACTTGCACTGATAGGGGTGATTTCAGGATAACAAGTCTTTGTCCAAACAGTACCCTGTTGCTCAAAATACAATTATAAAGAGCATGCCCATTATACGAGAGACTGTAGGAACCTGAAGATAAGACAATACCCACTTTTAAGATGGATAATATCTGGCTAAACAAAACCCCCTTTTTGCCTTATATTCAGATGTAGTTCATGTACATATATAGAGAAAAAAAAAAGGACAATTTCTATAAAGTCTTTAGTGGTTACTGCCATGTAAGAAGATCATTCTGAGAGAGTTACACTTCCTTCTGTTTGCTTCTCTTTAAAGTTTTTTCAATGAACTAGAATATCATCATCAGAGAAATAGTGTTAAGAACAAAAGGGAACAACTGACAAAGAATTAATCTCCAAAATATGTAAGCAGCTCATACAGATAGCTCAATACCAGAAAAATGAACAACCTAATCAAAAAGTGGGCAAAGGAACTAAACAGACATTTCTCCAAAGAAGACATACAGATGACTAATAAACACATGAAAAGATGCTCAGCATCACTCATCATTAGAGAAATGCAAATCAAAACCACCATGAGGTATCATCTCACACTGGTCAGAATGGCCATCATCAAAAAGTCTACGAACAATAAATGCTGGAGAGGGTGTGGAAAAAGGGAGCCCTCTTACACTGTTGGTGGGAATGCAAACTGGTACAGCCACTATGGAGAACAGTGTGGCGATTCCTTAAAAAACTGGGAACAGAACTGCCATCAGTTCAGTTCAGTTCAGATCAGTCGCTCAGTCGTGTCCAACTCTTTGCAACCCCATGAGTCGGAGCATGCCAGGCCTCCCTGTCCATCACCAACTCCCAGAGTTTACCCAAACTCATGTCCATTGACTCAGTGATGCCATTCAGCCATCTCATCCTCTGTCGTCCCCTTCTCCTCCTGCCCCCAATCCCTCCCAGCATCAGGGTCTTTTCCAATGAGTCAACTCTTCCCATGAGGTGGCCAAAGTACTGGAGTTTCAGCTTCAGCATCAGTCTCTCCAAAGAACACCCAGGGCTGATCTCCTTCAGAATGGACTGGTTGGATCTCCTTGCAGTCCAAGGGACTCTCAAGAGTTTTCTCCAACACCACAGTTCAAAAGCATCATACAACCTAGCAATTCCACTGCTGGGCATACACAAGGAAACCAGAATTGAAAGAGACATATGTAACCCCATGTTCATTGCAGCACTGTTTACAACAGCTAGGACATGGAAGCAACTTAGATGTCCATTGGCAGACAAATGGATAAGGAAGTTGTGGTACATCTACACAATGGAATATTATTCAGCTATAAAAAGGAATGCCATTTGACTCAGTTCTAATGAGGTAGATGAAACTGGAGCCTATTACACAGAGTGAAATAAGTCAGAAGGAGAAACACAAATACTGTATGCTGCTGCTGCTGCTGCTAAGTCGCTTCAGTCGTGTCTGACTCTGTGTGACCCCACAGACGGCAGCCCACTAGGCTCTTCTGTCCCTGGGATTCTCCAGGCAAGAACACTGGAGTGGGTTGCCATTTCCTTCTCCAACCCAGGAAAGTGAAAAGCGAAAGTGAAGTTGCCCAGTCGTGCCCGACTCTTAGCGACCCCATGGACTGCAGCCTACCAGGCTCCTCCATCCATGGGATTTTCCAGGCAAGAGTACTGGAGTGGGGTGCCATTGCCTTCTCTGCAAATACTGTATACTAACACATATATATGGAATTTAGAAAGACGGTAACAACGAATCTATATGCAAGGCAGCAAAAGAGACAGATATAAAGAACAGACGTTTGGACTCTGTGAAAGAAGATGAAGGTGGGATGATTTGAGAGAATAGCATTGAAATATGTATATTACCATATGTAAAACAGTTGACCCGTGCAAGTTCAATGCATGAAGCAGGGCACTCAAAGTCGTTGCTCTGGGACAACCCAGTGGGATGGGGAGGGGTGGGAGATGGGGTTCAGGATGGGGGGACACATGTCCACCCATGGCTGATTCACATTGAGGTATGGCAGAAACTATCACAATGTTATAAAGTAATTATCCTCCAATTAAAATTAATTAGTTTTTTTAAAAAGAAAAAAAAGAATAAAAAGGAACGAGTGGAGAAAGTAGCCCTGAAACATATACATTACCATATGTAAAACAGATAGCCAGTGGAAAGCTCATATATGACACAGGGGGCTCAAACTTTGCTCTGTGATAATCTAGACGGGGTGGGTGGGAGGTGGGAGGGAGGTTCAAGAGGGAGGAGACATATGTATACCTATGGCTAATTCATTTTGAAGTATGGCAGAAACCAACACAATATTATAAGGCAATCACTCTCCAATTAAAAGCAAATTAATTAATAAAAAAAAGAAAAGGGAGCAAAGTAGAGACATTTTGTAATGTCTTTGTGTGAGGCATGAACAAAGGCAGGCTGAATCAACCAAAAGATGTGATTTCAGCTCAAAAATAATTCCCTGTTGGCTTGAAATTGGTCACTCATCTAGTTGCAAGTTAGTTAAAAGGAAGATGTATTTTCTAGAAAAATAACTCATTCATCTACTGCCCCCTCTCTGCCTCCATTCATAGCAGACTTTCATTGATCAGGTTCGTTTCTGTGCTTGGAAAGAGTCCTAAGAGAACCAAGTCAGGGCCAGGTCACTGGAGTGTGGAGAGAGACAATCAAAAGATCAGGTACTGGACATCCCAGCTCTCCTCAGTTCAGTTCAGTTCAGTCACTCAGTCGTGTCCGACTCTTTGCAACCCCATGGACTGCAGCACACCAGGCTTCCCTGTCCATCACCAACTCCCTGAGCTTGTTCAAACTCATGTCTATCGAGATGATGATGCCATCCAACTATTTCATTCTATGTCTTCCCCTTTTCCTCCTGCCTTCAATCTTTCCCACAATTAGGGTATTTTCCAATAAGTCAGTTCTTTGCATCAGGTGGCCAAAACAATGGAGTTTCAGCTTTAGCATCAGTCCTTCCAATGAATATTCAGGACTGATTTCCTTTACGATCGGACTGGTTTGATCTCCTTGCAGTCCAAGGGACTCTCAAGAGTCTTCTCCAACAACACAGTTCAAAAGCATTAATTCTTTAGTGTTCAGCTTTCTTCATGGTCCAACTCTCACATCCATACATGACTACTGGAAAAATCATAACTTTGACTCGATGGACCTTTGTTGGCAAAGTAACTGAACGTCTCTGCTTTTTAATATGCTGTCTAGGTTGGTCATAGCTTTTCTTCCAAGGAGCAAGCCCCTCAAAATCTCCACAGCCAGGAAGCCAGGACTGAGGACTAAGATGGTTTGATGAAGACTAACAATAATGCTGCTGCTACTGCTGTTAAGTCACTTCAGTCGTGTCCGACTCTGTTCGACCCCATAGACGGCAGCCCACCAGGATCCCCCATCCCTGGAATTCTCCAGGCAAGAACACTGGAGTGGATTGCCATTTCCTTCTCCAATGTATGAAAGTGAAAAGTGAAAGTGAAGTCACTCAGTTGTGTCCGACCCTCAGAGACCCCACGCACTGCAGACTTCCAGGCTCCTCCATCCATGGGATTTTCCAGGCAGGAGTACTGGAGTAGGGTGCCATTGCCTTCTCCGGACTAACAATAATGGATCATACCTAAAGACAGTGTAGCCTGCAGCGAGGTATCCAGAACTGCAGTCTGCCTGCAGGTTCAAACCCTACCCCTGCCCATTACGAGGTGAGCTACCTTGGGAAAGTTATTTACCCTCTCTGTGCCTTGGTTTCCTCATCTGTGGGATAAGGATGGTAACCCTTGCTACTTCACAAAGTTACTGTGAGGTCTAAGTAAGCACAGGAAAAGCCTTGGCCTGAGTTCAATAAGTGTTGGTAATTTTTTATGCTGAACCACATTAAGTGCTGAGACCACCAGCCTCTCAGTTAATTCTCACAGCAATCCTACCAGGTACAAACAACTGCATCCACTGTACAGCTGCAATCACTAAGGCTCTGGGGGATAAAGTGACTTGCAGGAGTTTGTTCAGCTAGTCAACGGGTAGATGGGAGTCCCTTAAAAGCAGTAAGCCCCCCTCGTCTCCTCTATGATACAGAATGGGCCTGCAGTTCCTCCCAAATATGTTTCTCTCTTTTCACACAAGCTGCCTGGTTGGATCCCTCCTCAACCTTCCCTCAGCCTTCCTCTCCACTTTCTTCCTACTTAAGAGAATATCCTGTGCAGGGCAAGGGGGCCAGGGCAGGGGTTCTAAACCTCAAACTGATATAACGTCACTGCTCAAAAACCACCCAAGTCTCCTTACCCTGTTGACCAACAGGAAAATGGGCAAAGCCTTCAAACTGACTCCCATTTTTAGAATCGTCTCTCCAACTCTGCCGTCTGGGACACCCTGCTGCTCTTATGAGGTCCCCCGGCCCCACACTTTCTGTCCCAGGCTCCTTCTTTCATTTTTGGTCACATCCTGTCCAGAATGTGCTTCTCCTGCTGGACAGTTTTTCCACAGCTTTTTCGGAATAGCTCAAATGTCAGCCCCTAAAGGCCCTGACTACAGCACTTAGGAAGAGCCTATCAGGCGTTAGGTTGTTAGGCACGCTGAACAGGTCGTGAAGGAAACCTCTGTCTCCACCCAGCTCAGTGCCCCTGCTCTCATCCCTAATCGTGTCCAAGTCTGCCAGCACCCTCCCTATGTGCATGCTTAGTCACTTCATCCATGTCCAACTCTGTGTGACCCTGTGGGCTCCTCTGTCCATGTGATTCTCCAGGCAAGAATACTGGAGTGGATTGCTGTGCCCTTCTCCAAGGGATCTTCCCAACCCAGGGATCAAACCCTTGTCTCTTAGGTCTTCCTCATTGGAAGGTGGATTCTTTACCACTAGCGCCACCTGGGAAGCCTTTTGAGTTCTTATTATGCCATTAACATACACTTTATAGAGCTCTTTCCTTGGTTACAATATGAGCCTGGAGAAAGGGACCATGTCTCACCTAGCTTTATATTTCTTGTGTCTGGCACAGAACTCACGCACTTAGCACTTAATAAATATTTGATGGATGAATAGTGTCCTGAAAAATCTCCATGCTAGACCCTACTCCCTGATAACAAAGTTGTGGGCAATCCCATCTAGAAACATGGAGCTGATTCAGCTAAAGATATTATTTTCTCCTTCATTTAAGAAAATGGGTACCTATGGTTTGCCTTTGGGGCAAACCTCATTAGTCACTTGTGAACAACACAAAGAAAAGGCTTATTTATTTAACTCTGGATTCTTGGGACTTTGCACAGTGTGAAGTATTCACTAGGTGCTCAATAAATGTTTGCTGGAGGAATGGAAGGAAGGAGGGGGGGGGGGAGGGAGGAACGAAGGAAGAAAGGGGAGAAAAACGAAAGTCTGGTCTCAAGAGCAAAGTGCAAGTATGACGCTTATCCCTGAGGTAGAGGAGGCCCGGGCAGCTGTCAGTAGACAGGGCCCAAAAGAGGACAGCGGGGCCTGCCCAGGAAAGGGACACTGCAGCCAGGCCTGCTGCACCTGAGGGAGGCTTATGCCTCAGGTTAGGGAAAGCACCTCCAGGAGCACCGCTTCTCTGGGATGACAGGCCTGAGGTATTGAAACACTGACTGGGTGAGTAAGCCCTATTGAGAACAGCAATAAAACCAATTTCTTACAAATACTCGAGAAGCAGCCATAAAGAAATCGGTAATCCCTCCTGACGCCCTCCATTGGGTGAGCTGAGTCTCCCATTCACCTACCATACAGGTGAGCAAACACAGATTTTGTAAAGGAAATAGAAACAAACTCATGTTGAGACTCCCCAGAGTGCGACGACCATCCTTGATGACAAATCACTTCTGCTGATAAGCAACCAGGATTTTTACCGACCAGACACCTAAGGACGGAAGAAGCAACGCAGCTAAGACCGCAGACTGAATCACCGATCAAAATGGATGTACCTCCCAGGGAGCATGACCTTTCTTCCCTCCTCCTGCGACCCCCTGGCCTCACCCCACTCCCACTCCCATTGTGAGATTACAGTAGATATTCAAGGTGCAGAGCCAAGGGAAGAAGAAATGAAGTTAGACAACGTTCGTGGGAGTGAGGAGACCATGTTACCTGACACACAGTGGGTCCTCTTTAAATGTCTCTTAAAAAAAAAACACAAAACCAACAAAGGAAAGAACAGCTCAACTCATCTATACTTGGAATTTCTCAAATTACTCATAAGAGCACTTTAAAAAAATTCCAGAAAGACAGAGAGTATGCAACCCCTGTCAAAATAGTATTAAGTGCTGAAATGCAGACAAAGACAGGCAATTAACTGCTACCAGCTTAGATGAAAATGTCTGCAATCTTGTTTAAGTGCTTGGGTGATAGGAAGCACTTGGAGATAAACTTGGGAAGATATGCGGGGTAAGGAGGAAAGGGGTTTACAAAATCAGTATGCAGTCAGCTTTTTACAAAATTGGTTCACACGGAAAACTTTTTAAGTGCAAAACACTTAAAATACAATCCAAGCTCCCTCAGGATGATGGAAAAATGCTTGATAAGGTTTTCTGAAGGTCCCTAGAGGGTCTCTTACTGCAAGTATATCCTTTCAAAAGTGCAGAGAGTGACATTCTCCTAAATATGACTGATGTGCCAGGACTTAAAATCAAATTCATATTGAAATATATGAGTTCATCATTTAAGTCTGCCTCTGACTAATTTGAACCATTTGACCCACCCAACAGCAAGGAATAATAACCCCAAGAAACAAGAGTGTCATCCTCCAAAAGGACAAGAATGGATTTGCATATAGAGGGAAAACACCTAGGTTTAAGCAAGAAGATGGGGTGTGTGTAGAAGGCAGCTCGAGAGAAACTGGTGGAAACTGACAAAGTCCTTGAGTGACTGGCTGAGCTATTTCATGACCTTTTCTTTTTGACTTCCAACAAATTTTCAACTATGGAATGTCAATCATGGAATTAGGAACAAATGAAACTTAAGTAAGAGTCTGACATTCAAACTTCCCTTTAAAAATTTTACATCAGATTCTATGTATATCATATTGCTTACATGTGGAATCTGATTCCTTAAAAATACTAGGAATAAAACTACTATATGACCCAGCAATCCCACTACTGGGCAATATACACTGAGAAAATCATAACTGAAAAAGACACATGTACCCCATTGTTCATTGCAGCACTATTTACAACAGCTAGGACATGGAAGCAACCCAGATGTCCACTGACAGATGAACGGATAAAGGAGCTGTGGTGTATATAATATACACACACACACATATATATATGGAATATTGCTCAGGCATAAAAAGGAATACATTTGAGTCAGTTCTAATGAGGTGGATGAATCTGGAGCTTATTATATAGAGTGAAGTACATCAGAAAGAGAAAAACAAATATTGTATATTAACACACATACATGGAATCTCGAAAGATGGTACTGATGAACCTATCTGGAGGGCAGCAATGGAGACACAGATCTAAAAAACAGACTTATCAGCATGAGGGGCAGGAAGGAGAGGGTGGGACAAATGCAGAGTACCATATGGAAACAGACATACCCGCTATTATGTAAAACAGATAGCCAGTGGGAATTTGCTGTATGACTCAGGGAGCTCAAACCAGGGCTCTGTGACAGCCTAGAAAGGTGAGATGGGCTGGGAGGTGGGAGAGAGGTTCAAGAGGGAGAGGATATATATATACTTATGGCTGATTCATGTTGATGGATGGCAGAAACCAACACAATATTGTAAAGCAATTATCCTTCAATTAAAAATAAATAAAATGCTAAAAATTAAAAAAGAAATATAAAAAATTCAAGAAGTAAAAAAATTTTTAATGGTACAAACGAACTTATTTACAAAACAGAAATAAAATCACAGATATAGTAAACAAACATGGTTGCAGGGTAGTTGGGAGGACTTAAATTGGGAGACTGGAATTGACATATACTCACTACTATATACAAAATAGATAACTAATAAGGATCTACTGTATAGCACAGGGAATACTTCTTAATACTGTGTAATGACCTATATGGGAAAAAATCTAAAAGAGAGTTGAGACATTTTATATATATATATATATATATATATATGATTCACTTTTCTGTACAGCAGAAATTAACACACAATTTTTAAATCATCTGTACTCCAATAAGAATTTTTTTAAAGACCTGAAAAAATTATATAGAGAGATTTATGGGCACAGAAGGAGAATCCCCAAAAGTTGAAAAGATGAAGGATTTTTTAAAAAGATACATTTAGGGGTACTGAATCTGGGGTTATATGCTAGAAGCAATATTCTCCTATTACTATGTGTGGCCAAAGACGATTTCACAGAAACACAGAAGTGATGCTCCAACACACTGTGTTCAACTCTAAGTCATGGTGTACTGACGTAGTCATCACTCTGTGTGTGTGTGTGTGTGTGTGTGTGTGTGTGTGGGGGTGGTGGTGGTAATCCTTGTATTCCAGTGGAATCTTCCCTTGAGGACTGAAGCTGATGATTTTACGCTGAGGCACTGATTCTGTCATTTACAATGTGTAAAGTCTTCTAGATAAAATGTAAAGATGGAAGTGTCTAAAATGGCTTTAGTCATGCCATGATCCAAAGCTGATGGGTAACACTTTCAAAACCTTGTTCTAAATGAAATGGCCAGCCATTCTTAAATAAACAACTTGTCTCAACACAGAAATAAATGGACAGCTGAAAATTTTAGTAAATGGATTATTTCAACTTGAATAAACAACTACCTTAAAATCTCCATGTAAGCCATTTTTGAATTGTTGTTTTTTCAAGCACCCAGGAAGGATATTAGTTGAGATTTACTAAAAGAATAGGTAGTGTTTAAATAATGTGAATCAGAGTGAACAATAAGGAATGAAGTATGAAACAAGCTCAAAAAAAGTTGTTTGGGAATGAAGATATAAAATTTTAGAATTCAGAGCCAATGACGGTCGAAGAAATAAAAAGACCTCCAGTAGCTACCAAAAGATATTTCAAAGAGAACACACCGTAGCTTGTCAGTCTCACATTTCTACTGCTACTCAAAAAAAGGAAAAGAAAATGACAAAAAAAGATTTTTTCCCGAAATGGTAGAATATAGCAGAAATAGTAAATACCAAACCCAGAAAAAAGGAAGTTAGCAGAAATGGGTGGCTTGCTATATGTGATATTAAAAATCGCCATAATGAGAATGGGGCAGTAATAAAAATAAATTATTTCCTTTTTTGCAAAGTATGTGAGGGTAGGAAATTGACCCAAACTGCCAGAGAAATGAGGAAGCACTTTTTTCATACTGTGCTCAGAAGGCTCTTTCATAATTTATCCCTTCCTCAGAAGCCCTTTTTCTCCACGTCCCTGCTCTCTGCTCTTCAGCTGTCCTCTCCCCAAGCTCCTCAATTAAATTATCTCACGTTTTTTTCTCTGATCTGCTGTTCACAGCTTGTCACATCACTCCAGCATAAGCCTTCCCACAAGCCGCTGAAACAGGACACTAAGAAAGCCGCTACGTCTCTCCCCAGCTGCTCCCCGCTGTCCTGGATCCTAGGCAGGAGGTGGATGGGGTCTTTCTCTAAGCCTGACCCCCAGACTCTTCCTTTAAGGAATCTGTGTATTCACATCCTTGAAAATGATGGAATGTGGTCTGATCAGCCTGCTGAAGCCACAATCTATGTCCCAGAGAAATCGATCAGGAAAAAAACAAAACAAAACAAAACTGCTTCTCTTTATCCAGCTAGAGAACAGGTAGTCTCCTGAGCCCTTGGAATCACAAGTTGTGTAGTTTCCACAAGCGCTCAGCTTTTTCTCTTTGGCCACCCTCTGACTCTGTAAGACGTCTTTCACAGAATATTTCACACAATTTTTATAGAATATTCAACCTAGACTGGCATGAATTATCCAGAATGGTGATACAAAGAACCCACATGGCAAATTAAAGCAGTAAATCAAAAAGGCAATATGAGAGGAAAGAAAAAACATTGTTGCAGAATGAGATGAGATGAGAGAGACTCTGATGAGATTCTCCAGTTTGATGAGACAGCGGTGCAGAAAGGCTTTTCCCAGAGGGTCGACACTTCAAAGGAACAGGGTGTTGATTTAAAGGTGGCAATTTAGAGGAGGCAGAAGAAGCTAGTGGGTGATAAATAAGAATCCCACTCAAGCCAAGGAGACGTCCTGTTCAAGGAGAGCTTAAAAACATAGGAGACCTGAGTAGGAAAAAGCGTTATTTTTCTTTCTCTCTTCCTCGCATTTTTCCCCCAAGTAGGACTACTGGTTTCATCAGGAATCAAGTGGTCCAAGCCTTATGAGCCCTGATGGGAGGAGAAAACAGATCCGTCGTTTCAGCAGGCTAACTTGACAATGTGGTACTATATAACCCTTAAAAACGTGCATGCATTTTGATCTGGTAATTCCATTTCAAGGATACGTGAAAAGTTGTGTGTGTGAGGATGCTATTTGCTGCTTTTTCTATAACGTTCTGCCTTGTTCACACCAGTGGCAAAAAGGAGAAACAACCTCAATGTCCGGTAATAAATCAGAATACATTCAAACATGGCATTCTAGACAGGCATGTGAAGTGATGGGGTAGAGGAATGTTTAGTGATGCAGAAAAAATATTCAAGAAATGATGACATTTAGGAAGGATGTTACCAAAAAGTGGAAATGATTAGATTTTTGTCTTACACACACAAGATTATAAGATGCAACCAGGATGCATACAGGAGTTTCCAGAGATGATAAAATCAAGAATGCTTTAATTCCTTCCTTGTTTGCTTCTTCCTAAAAATATATTTTTAAAAAATGTTGTAGGTTTTGATAAAGAGAAAAATCAACAAATTTTTTTAAAAAGGAATAAAATCAGGTGGTGGTCTTGTGTACAGAAACCTATCAAATGCTAGAGCTGCAGGGCTTTCAGCTCCCCTCGTCACTCTCCTCGTTTGGTAGACGGGAAACCAAGGTATACCGGACAGGTAGGCTCTGACCTTGGGAACACTAGAAGTCACCACAAGAGAGGGAGGGAAGGCTGCTCAAAGTTGCTCCGCAAGGCCGAGTGCGTGGGAGGGATGTGGGTGTGTGATTTGGGAGTCGGGGTTTAACAGAATTGAGAGTCCCATGTAACATTGGGTTTTGGAACAATAATGGATGGGAACTTAAGAAAATTAGGAAACTAGAGGTACAGTAAGGCACACAAAACGAACATTTCTTCCAGCACTTCCACATAAAAGGCTCCTGTCAACTCATGTAATCTTCTAAGTAACTGAGAATACCAGCACCCCCAGTTTACAGATAACACTGAAGTTAAAATAACTAGCACGGGGCATGGATCTAGCAATCAACAGCTATGATCTTCTCTCTGGATAGACTAAAAATCCTCCCTCTTGCTACTGCGCTACACATCTGCCTCCTTTATCTTCTGAGAGAAGGACCCTGATTCATACAGGTGACTTAACAGCAGAGGCACCTGGAGTTTCAAAGGCATCATAAATCTCAATGGTGAGTCAGTGATGTGGGGGCAGCTGGCTGCAAGCCCCACACAAACTCCCCATCCAGAGAGATATTCCTGGAACTGGAAAGGCCAGCACTGCCCAAGCAGGGCAAGGGGGTGCAGAGAAGGGAAGGAGTCCTATTTAAAAGGTCTTATTTTTGGATCTGTAGGCACGCAAATGTCTTTTTATCCCACCCTTGCAAATACCAAGAAATCTGTGCACCTTTCCTTCTAATACATCCCTCGGAGTTCCAATTAGTGCTGTCCTTGAACTACCGGGAGTCCTCAGCTGTGACCTTACATAATAACAGTGCTATCCTGGCTATTACTGGTAGGCAAACAGAATAGCAGGCAGTGCGACAGCGCCTCTCTTTTGGCCTGGGAAAGGGACAGTCGACAGTCCAGATCCCATTTAACGGGAGGTCTTAATCACCTATTAGCTACTTGCAGAAACCACGGCATGATTGCTCTCCATCAAGTCTCAAGCAGTTTTCTCGTTGCAGGGTTACTGGAAACATTCTCCTCCTCCCTTCCTTTCTTAACTGCTCTGATCACCTCACCAGAGTCTGATTGGGATCACAGCCCTCTCTGTGGTTATCTCTGACTACAGTGATCAGCAACCGAGCCTACCGGCTTACTTACAAGTAAGTCACAGCAGTTTAACAGGCATTTGTGAGTACAAGAATCAACTCTCACTTTGCGATTACTATTATTTTGTTTAGTACTTTGAGATTTAGGTGATACGTCTAAACGCAGCCACTCACCACATATGACTATTCAAGTTTCAACTGAATGAAGTTAAAAATTCAGTTTAACATGACACTTACTTCTTGGAAGGAAAGCTATGACAAACCTAGACAGCATATTAAAAAGCAGAGACATCACTTTGCTGACAAAAGTCCGTAGAGTCAAAGGTATGATCTTTCCAACTGTTATGTACAGATGTGAGAGTTGGACCATAGAATGCTCAGGGCTAAAGAATTGATGCTTTTGAACTGTGGGGTTGGATAAAAGAAGCTTGAGAGTCCCTTGGACTGCAAGGAGACCAAACCAGTCAATCCTAAAAGAAATCAACCCTGAACATTCATTGGAAGCACTGATGCTGAAGCTGAAGCTCCCATACTTTGGCCACCTGATCCAAAGAGCTTACTCATCAGAAAAGACCCTGATGCTGGAAAAGATTAAAGGCAAAAGGAGAAGAGAGCAGCAGAGGATGAAAATGGTTGGATAGCATCACCAATTCAATGGACATGAACTTGGGCAAACTCCAGAAGATAGTAAGGGACAGGGAGGCCTGGTGTGCTATAGTCCATGGGGTCACAACTTAGCGACCGAACAACAACAACAAAAATTCAGTTCCTCAGTCACTCTAATCACAGTTCATGTGCTCAAAACAGCCATACATGGTTAGTGGTTCTTGTACTAGACAGCACAAATAGAAAACATTTTCACAACAGCAGAAAGTTCTACTGGATGATGCTGCCATATGGCAACGGGCAAACAAATGCAGAAACACTTGCTAAACTCCGAAGTCTCGGTACTGTTCTAAATTATATTTGAAATTTTTGAAATAAATACTCATTTCATTCTCAGTATGACTTTATGAGTGATGTAGGGCTTGGAGTAGCTCCTTTTTCACAGATGAGGACACTGAGGCGCAGAGTGATTAAATAATCTGATTCCTCTCTCTGTCACTGTCTCCAAACCCACAGCTCTTGCCTCTGCAATGTCTCTCAAAGCCACGCCAGGGTTTGTCATCACAAACACTATTCTTATTTAGGCTCTTGCTGGACAACTGCTGAACCTTCCTAACTGACCTCCTTGTTTCAGTGATCTTTCTCTTCATCAGGAGGACCAAGTAATTAATCATTATTTTGTAACAGATGGAGCCTCACAGTCTAAGGCATGCATGCCTGCTAAGTCACTGCAGTCGTGTCTGACTCTGCGACTCTATGGGCTGTAGCCTGCCAGGCTCCTTTGTCCATGGGGATTCTCCAGGCAAGAATACTGGAGTGGACTGCTATATCCTCTTCCAGAGGATATTCCCAACCCAGGGATTGAATCTTCATCTCCTCCATTGGCAGGAGGGTTCTTTGCCACTGCCCAGAGCCACTTGGGAAGCCCCAGAGTCTAATGAATTAAGGTCAAATGCTTCCAAGCACTTTTTAAAGTTGCCTACAATATGGTCCCAGTTTTTCTTTCTAGTCTTATCCTCATGCAGTATTTAATACTTACCAGTAACTAGGGCCACTGCATGAGTTCAGTTCTCCTGAGATGCAGACACTAACATGGGATTATATGTGAAAGAAGTTTCTCAGGCAGGGGAGCAGGGAAAGTGCAGAAAACCTGCAGATCGAGATGTGTGGTACGTGTAAAGGAGAGGAGAGGGAGGGGGATTAGGTGGAAAGCAACTGAAGGGAGCAGCACGATTCCAAGAAGGTTTAGCCATGCCAGTGGAGAGTGCTCGAGTCAACGCGGCTCCATGGAGGAAGCCTGTGTCCTGCCTAGTAGCCCAAGGAAGCATGGTCGAGGGGCCAAAGCATGGCGTGTCCAGAGGGGCCACAGCTGGGGATGTCAGTTGGCGATGCTCCCTAAACCAAGCAAGAGGGCAGAGTGGACATTTTCATGGCCACCAAATTTACTGTATAATTTACCATATTATTGGTAAATTATAAAATAACTTTTTTTTTAAACAGAAGGATCATTGCTTCACAATGTGTTGGTTTCTGTCACACAACAATACAAATCAGCCGTTACGTGTATATATATCCCCTCCCTCTTGAGCCTTTCTCCCCCCTTTCATTCCACCCCTGTCTTAAGAGTGAAAGAGAGTGCTATTAATAATTACACTGGGACAACATGTGGACCAAGGACCATCCAAGGCAAACTGGAATTTATGGCCATCCCATCACAACTTAGGTATCAGAGAATCTACCAATCAGCCCAGACTTTCCACTTCTGGGCATTCCCTCAGTCTAGAATTGCTTTACAGCCCAAACTGTGACCACACCAGGCTTCTCTGGTGGATCAGACATAAAAGAACCTGCCTGCAATGTGGGAGACCTGGGTTTAATCCCTGGGTCAGAAAGACCCCCCTGAAGAAGAGAATGGCAACCCACTCCAGTATTCTTGCCTGAAAAATTCCATGCACAGAGGAGCCTGGCGGGCTACAGTCCATGGGGTCACAAAGAGTTGGACATCACTGAATGACTCACACTTCTACAGAAATCTTAGGCATCTGTTAAAACTGACTTCCAGTATCACCTTCTGAATGCCATCTTTTCCTCCTTGGAAACACTTCAAGTGTACCTTTCTTGAAATACTGATACTCTCCTGTTATATATTTGAATGAATTTTGAATTATCTTATTCTTGCCATCAGAGAGTAAGGTCCCTAAGGGCAGGGGCAATGTTTGTTTTCTCAGTTCTGCCTTCTGTCTGATGACTAGCACAATGTCACCAAATAGTAGACACCACCAGCAGCACCTACAGAAGCCTGTATTCTTCACTCTACAGAGTCCGCCTATGGCTTTTCTGTCTTAAACAAATGCTGGTATCATCTTGTATTTTTTAAATGCAATGTTTTCTACGTCTTTACAGTTCAGACAGAGAATTCAACTATCAGCCAAGCTTGGTGAATGAATTCTTTTACCATTTGCTAATTACTTTGTCCTTTTCCTGCTGAAAGCCTACACTGAATTACTTCAACTTCGCCTCTGAAGGAGACTAACAAATTGCTGAATATAATTTGCACTTGAAACAATAAAGCTATTAATGGCATTTGGGCAAGAACACCCATTATTTTCTTCGCAGCAATAAATCAGCATTTCATCTGTTATAAATTGCTTGGTCAGCGTCAAATGGCTTCAGAATAAATCTCCTGCTCCTTTGTGCTTCTGCTGTCTATGATAAAGGAAGGAGGCAGAAGGTAAGCCGGTGTTCTGCATTCCCGGGCACATCATTTTCATGCTCCATGACTCTGTAATTTATTTCTAGTGATAAACCTCTTGTAGTCCTATGCCGACTGATGCTTATACATGCCCAAATATACATGAAAAGACACAGGGATCTCTTCAACATTAACACTGAAATGAAGGGGTTACTAACTGGAGGGCTCAAGGACAATGAAGAGTAGAATTTTCATTCCTATTATAGATTTTAGTAATGGGGCAGCTGTAAATATAAGAGAAATGCTGTAAGACTCTTCTTGTTTAACTGCTAAGTTGTGTCCGACTTTTTGAGAACCCCATGAACTGTAGCCCACCAGGTTCCTCTGTCCATAGGGGATTTCCCAGCCAAGAATACTGCAGTGGGTTGCCGTTTTCTTCTCCTGGGGATCTTCCCAGCTCAGGGATCAAGCTCATGTCTCCTGCATTGACAGGTGGATTCTTTACTACTGAGCCACCAGTGAAGCCTGTTCTAATCAGCAGACTTTCTTTTCAGGCATGCCTCAAGGTAATGGTTGTAAATATCACAGGTTCATTAGACAGAACAAGAGCTATCCTCTTAAGGTTGGATTATTCTATCCTCACAAGGAGGAATATGCCTAAGTTCTACTTAAAAAAAAAAAAAAATCCCTTGCCTTGAAATCATCTCAATTCCATGATTTATCCTCTTTTGGTACTTCTGAATATAACACATCACAAAGTAGGTGCCTAATAAATATTTAAGTAAATGAATTAATAGATAAATGTGTTTCATTTAGTCTAAGTCACATTAGTTAACAGTATTACTCATTCATCAAAATTAAACACTACTATGTCATCTACATTTATTATGAGCTGGTCTCTCTTCTCTATTTTAAACTTAACTGATATTTGGGAGTTATGCTTGCTGTCAGTTACAGTATTAACATTTCAAATACACAGAGGATTTTATGAACATTATTATGAATAATGGCCATTAGTTGCTTTTAATATCCTAGGCAGAGTGAGAGAAAGTATACTTAAGCTACAGCATGAGAGATTTAAGTTAGATTAAAAAGAGTGTTCTGGCATCTGACCCAATTAAACAGTGGAGTAAGTTAATGAGGGAAGTTATGAAATCTTCTTTCTTGAAAATCTTAAAAATAAGATGGAATCCCATCAACGTACACATTGCTATGTCCCTATTTAGAGACAAAAGAACTGGCTCCAATCTTTTTTTGAAAGACAGGTATATTTATTAGGTGTATATCAAGAATAGTATAATTTTCCAGAGTATAGGCATTTCACATAAGATACTGGTATCAATTCATAACCAAGGATATGAATCATATTCCAAAGAAGTGACTTCCAGTTCTAGAGACTCATATGTTATAAGGCTTTGGGCCGTTTTACCTCTAAGCTAAAGGTTCTTTTCTAATTAAATAGGAATACTAAAAGAACAAGAACATGCAATTCCACTCCCCTGTCTCTTCTGCAATACAGACTTTGGGCCACAACATGTTTTTGTCAACAGCCCAACTCCTTTTTCAGAGATACCAGTGCAAACTCAGTATTTCAGGTCAATCATGAATAAGACCCATTCATGGAGAGTTGAGAAGGATAAAGAGTGAAGAAGCAGAAGAGCCTCATCATATATAAAAAAAAAGGCCAATTTTTAGGAGGACAGTTAATAGTGTCCTTAACATAAGAAGTGGAAACAATCTTGAAGTAATTTGGAAACGAACCATTTCCTTTTATTTTTATCTACTTTTATTTGTTTATGGCTGTGCTGCGTCTTTGTTGCTCAGGCTTTTCTCTCGTTTTAGAAAGTGGGGGGTACTCTCTAGATGCAGTGCGCAGGCTTCTCATTGCGGAGGCTTCTCTTGTGGAGCACAGAGTCTAGACTGCTCAGGTTTCAGGAGCTCTGGTTCTCAGGCTCCAGAGCACAGGCTCAACAGTTTGTGGTGCATGGGCTTAGCTGCTCTGTGGTATGTGGGATCTTCCTAGACCAAGGAGCGAATCCTTGTCTCCTGCATTGGCAGGTGGATTCTTTACCACTAGCCCCCAGGGAAGCCCTTGTCCCATTTTATAAATGAGGAAACTGAGGCTTAGAGAAAGTATGCGACGTTCTCGAGGTCACTGTTTTTTAGGGGGTGACAGAAGGGCACTGTGCAACTCAGAATACGAGTGGCAGATTCAGATCTGGCCATGAGCCAGGGTGGCCACCCAGCCCCTCTGGAGGACCCACACTCTAAAGGCTCTAGCCTCACCTCCATGGATCATCACACCCTCTGAGTCTAGTGAGTGATAGGGAGCAACTTCCCTTCCAGGCAAGGGATGGAAAGACATCTGCCAACCCTCAGAGCATACTCTCTCTGATGGCCTGAGCTCCAGCTGACCTTGTGAAGAGCACTGTCCTACTCAGCACTGGACCGGAGGCAAAACCAAGTGCAATCCTGACGTGGTCCTGCCCCGGAGCAATGATGGGAGGAGCCATGTGGCAGCCCCTCCCAAGACTCAGCTGCTTCTGGGAGAAAACAAAGGCTGTGTGCAGCAAGGAGAGGCCAAACAAGGGAGAGGGTGCAAACACACATTTCAGACCTTGAAGAAGGCTCATCTTCGCTTCAGGTCACACAGCAAATGGGCAGAAGGATCCCTGTCCAAGGAGACCATACATACAGTATACATACAGTATCATACATACATATTCCAGGCAGGGTTGACTGTGATCTGTAACTTGTATGGATATAATAAGCTCCATGCCTAAGACACAACAACCCAAAACACAAAACACGTGTTTAAAGGGGAGAACTATCCACAACTTGAGTGTTTTTCTCCTGCGTGGCTAAACCAGGAGCGGGTTGAAAATCCCATCATTGTCATGGGCTGCAAAGCCAACCAGGGAAGCCTTCTTAGAACACTGAAGGGAAACGCTGTGGACAAGCCTCTTGGTCTTGGAGGAAAGATATCTTGTTAGGTTTAACTGTAAACACATGGAAATAGGTGTCAGAGATACCCTCTACTAGAAGACTATACAAAATAAAAACTGTTTTTGGAAAAGGACAGTAAACTAAGGGAACCTGAGAATTCCAGACAAGGGCCAGTTCAGTATCCCATGCTTTCTCAAGCATTTAGCGACCAGATTTTTAGTCTTCAGTTGAATGACTTTCATTTCAGACATTTAATTTATGCAGATAATTCACTTGCAATATTAAACTATTACAATATTCTGTAAAAACAACTACAAAGACCAAAAACACAGGAGGCCTGCTTTGATGACCTAACTTAAAACTTCAACCTTGTCATATCCCCAGACTGACACTCCTGTAACCCTGCTCCACTTTTTCCTTTTCTTTAATAGCAATTATTATCTCCCAGGCTTCCCCCGTGGCTCAGCAGTAAAGAATCTGCCTGCCAATACAGGATGTGCAAGAGACACGGGTTCAATTCCTGGGTTGGGAATATCCCTTGGAGGAGGAAATGGCAACCTATTCCAGTACTCTTGTCTGGGAAATCCCATGAAGAGGGGAGCCTTGGGGGGGGGGGGGCTACAGTCTGTGAGGTCACAAAGAGTTGGACACGATTGAGCCACTGATCACACACGGACACACATCATCTCCAAACATATTAGAATTTGCTTATTTGTTTACTGCTTATTTTCTGTTTTCATCCAGTAGAATATACGCTCCAAGAGGGCAGAAATGTTCATGTGTTTTATTCACATCTGGATGTGGAAGGATGTGTGGCACACAGCAGGTGTGCAAAAATGCCAGCTGACTGAATCAGAACAAGACACAGAGCAACTATCAATACTGCAAAAAGCCCTTTTCTCAGATAACAAGATGAGGAAGTTGCCTCATCACTACCTACGAGGAATATATATATTTTTCAATATAAATCACCAAGGTTAAAAAAGAAATCAAATTCAGAGGTCAGCAGGTGCATTCTGCTATCAGAAGCAGCAGCTGACTCATGCTAAAGGTTCCAGGGTAACTAAGCCCTGTTGTGCATGAAGCCACGCAGATGACCAGCTCCGCACATCTCTGGGGGTCAAGAGGGAAACAGGGAGGCACCAGGCAGTGTGAAAAGATACTTCACAAGGGCTTGACTTTATATCCTTATAATAGAAATACTATGTACAGCACCTCCCCAGGCATAAAAAACACTTTCACCGTATACCTCACTCTTCTCCTTACTGCCTTTTGAAATGGTTAGGATTATTTTCTTAATCTTGGAGAATGTTACTTGCCCATGGTGGTGGGCCAAATCAGATCATTCCTATTTGGTTTAAGAAAGCAAGTACAATTGGTAGATGCCAGGGGCTGGGGGGTGGAGGGGGTGGGGAAGGGGAATGGGGAATGTGTGTTTAATGGGGACAGCGTTTCAGTTTAGGAAGGTGAAAAATATGGGAGATGAATGATGGTGAGAGTTGTGCAACAGCTGAATGTACTTAATGCCACTGAACTACACAGTTAAATATGGTTAAAATAGTATGTTTTATATCATGTGACTTTTACTACAATAAAAACCATTAAAAAGAATCAGTAATAAATTCATGCAATACTTTAAAAAAGAAAGCTGTGTGTGTGTGTGTGTGTGCTCAGTTGTGTCTGACTCTTTGTGGCCCCATGAACTGTAGTCCTACCAGGCTCCTCTGCCCACCAGGCATGGAATTTTCAAGGATCATTTAAAGATCTGCCTTACCACCAACAACAAAAATGCCAAGAAACAGACAGAACTCCTCTCTTGTGTAGAAACATTCTGTAACAATGGAGAAGTGTGTGTGTCTGTGTGTGTGTGTTGGGGGAGGGGAGCTAAAATACAACTTGCCAAACTCCAGAGAAGACACAGTTATGTACAGAATGGGTAGGACTTGAAATTTCATCCCCACACAAAGAGATACTGTGCAGTATCCAGTGTGAAGAGCTGGCACAGGAACTGAAGAGAGCAACAGCCACAGGGAATGAACCAGCTCAGCGTCTGAAAACACCTACAGGTTCTATCAAACCTGCCCGCACCCTTCAAGAGCTTCAAGGGTCACAAACAGGAAACTGCTAGGTATGACTTAACCTGAGTCTCCACCTCCCTAGAGAAGAGCTTGCCCCAAAGAGCAATGAACAAAGTGTGGAGTCAAAGGGTGAGAGGTGAAGAAGACTGGGAGTTCAAGTTCAGGGTATGGAGCACTTAGTGGAAGGAAACCCTTTTCTAAACACAGAGGAGTTACTTGGGGTTCAAGCCTTCCCAGGTGGCACTAGTGGTAAAGAATCCACCTGCCAGTGCAGGAGATGCAAGAGATGAGGGTTCGATCCCTGGTTGGGGAAGATCCCCTGAAGAAGGGAATGGCAACCCACTCCAGTATTCTTGCCTGGACAGAAAATCCCATGGACAGAAAAACCTGGTGGGCTACAGTCTAAGGGATTGCACAGAGTCAGACATGACTGAGTGACTGAGCACAGCAACATCGCTGGTTGTCAATACTGGTTGGCATCTTCACTAGAGCAGCCCAACACTTTATGTGTTGGGAAATGAAGAGAAAACTGAATTACAAAGAGACTCAGGAAGATGTGAGATTAAGCGGATCATTATTGGTGGGTTCATTCACTCATGACATTCTATATCAGGATATTTTTAGGTACAGAAAATATCTGAATTGACCTAAGTAAATAAGAGGACCTTCTATCTCATGCAACAGAGTTGCCTGAATACAGTGGAGATGGTTTATTTAGCAGCTCACCAACATCATCAAGGACCTAGGTTCTTTCCATCTTTCTGTCTACATTAAGTCCCCTACATACACACAAGCTTCATTCCAAGAGTGTGTCCGAAGTCCAGTTTGTTCATAACTCCAACCACGTTAGCCTACGTAACCACTAACAAAACTGGCTACATAATACTGTACTGTGATAGGTTTATAATACTTTTCACACAAATAATGCATAAAAAACAAACACAAAAAATTAAAGAAAATATTTTTAATCTTATAATATAGTACTTTGAAAAGTACAGTAGTACCCGCTACATCACTGCTGCTTTTATGCTTGCTTCCAGACATCCTCGACTTGAATAAAGACACTGTACTAATGTACTCTATATAATAATGTACAGTAAAGTACACAAAAGCACAGCCACTTGTAGAGAATGCATGCATGTGACAATGTACACTAGACATGTGATCTAACTTAAGCGACTGGACATGTGAACGCATGTTCATATCTTTGAAAGTTCATAACTTGAAGGTTCACATGTAGGAGACTCACTATATTTTGATTTGCTTAGATTAACCCCAAATTCCCCTGGGGATGGACTGGGTCTGGGGCCTGCTTCCTAAGAGCAGCTGGAAGAGAGTAAAGACTTCACCCAGGTCTGTCCTAGCAAGAAAGAGGTCAATGGCCATTGGGTGGGTCCCCAGAGATGTAAGCAGAGGTCACTCAATAGCAGTTGCTAAGTGCCTACTGTGTGTCCACTCCTGTGCTGGTCCTGGAATCCTGGTGACAAGGAATGGCCTCTCTGTAGGAGCTTAGAGATAATGGCAGAGACAGAAATTAATGAAATAACCATGCAGATAAAGCTAAAGCTACAACTATAATAAACGCTCTGCTGAAAAGGTCCATGGTATTCTAACAGGGCACTGAGATTAGATGAGGGCGCGGGGAAGCATCCCTGAAGAAGGGACACTGGGATTTAGGGATAGGGGATGCAGAAACCTTTCAGACAGAGGGACCATATGGAGCGGCCAAGTGGAAGGATGGACTATGACACATTCAGGAACCATCCCCCAGATGGAGAACAGACTGAGAGGGCGAACCTGGAGCAAGAGGAAGCTGGGGAGGTAAGGGAGGAGCCAGACCAACTGAGTTGTATACAGTATATGAAAATATGAACACATACATTTTTTAAACTGTAAAAATCTTAGACCTTTTTTGTTCACATCAAGTTTGAAACAAAACAGGGCTCTAAAATGTCTTGGTGCATGGCTGCCTTGAGAATATTAAATGGCCATTCCTTCTTTTCACAGTGAATATTTCTAGTTGCTTAGTGTAGCCCCAAAGGAGAAAGCCAGATGGAGCAGGTGAGGGGACAGAAAACGCCTGGGCTGACCTGAAGCCTGGGTTGAAAGGTGAAGCCACACAGTTGTAACTAACTTTTTTTTCCATTCTGTTGATTTATTTTTGGCTACATCTCAAGGTATGTGGGATCTTAGTTCCCTGACCAGGGATCAAACCCATCCCTTCTGCAGTGGAAGTGTAGATTCTACCCCTGGTGGTGTGGTTTAGTCCCTAAATCATGTTCAACTTTTGTAACCCTGTGGACTGTAGCCTGCCAGGCTCCTTTGTGCATGGGATTTCCCAGGCAGGAATACTGGTGTGAGTTGCCATTTCCTGTTCTGGGGGATCTTCCTGACTCAAGAATAGAACCTGGGTCTCCTGCAATGCAGGCAAATTCTTTACCACTGAGCTACCAGGGAAGTCCTGGTTGTAACTGATTGAGAACAGAAGGAAATAAAGAGGCCAAGACAGGAAAAGGACGGAGAGGAAGACTGTGGCCTTGAGACCAGGCTGCATGGGGCCAGGGGCCTGGGTAGGGGTTCATGGTGTGTAGTAACAAGAGATTGGTGGTGATCTGAGGATGCGGGAAGACCCAGAAGCATTGTGAATGGAGGGAGCCTGCTAAGGGGCCATCTTACCTCCATCCTGCACTTTCAGTGAAGAGTCTAGCTTTGACTCTCTTTCCATATCCTGGAGAGGTAACAGCAGTGAGACGCATAACTCAGTTTACCTCTGTGCCTTTTGGGAGCATGGTGGCTTACTTAGCAAGAGATCACACAAAATTACTCAAGATAAAGTGGTGGAGAGTTCTCCTTCAGCAAATGAAAATACACCAAAGGAATAAACAACACTACCACTTCCTCATGGGGCTGAAAAATATTATCTCTTACTTTGGTTTCTTATCACTATAAACTAACTCATAATCTCTCAATAACTGAGTATGAATGGTCTCATTAACCATCTTCTGCCCTCCAGATATTTCAGAATTTCCATGGTGACTAACCATGCGTTTCTTCCACCACATTGATGAGCATGTAGCTAAATGGGCTATCATCCTCCCAAGCAGACATTTAAAGTGTGACAACGGCATCTCAGAGAAACTTGGTCCTTTTGAAACGAGATAACTAATTACCCAGTGAAAAGGCAGTCTTCTCCCCACTGGGAAATCAATGATGTGGTTTGGTAGAATGAAAGGCAAGGACTATGGCAAATCAGGTCTGCAAAAACAGTAAACAAAACAAGCCAGGGAACAATTAGCACATGTGGAAAAGGCAAAACAGCACCAGCCACCCAGCTGATCTGATTTGAAGAAAACGAAATCTGTGTTTCAGCAAGAAAGGAGAAAGAGTGAAAATACACAGAAGGGCTAAAAAAGGAAACAAAACACCCTAAAAGCAAAGTAAGACAACTAAAATTCATACATACAGACCTCAAAGACTTAACAAATTACTTTGTCTGAATTGTCCTATAAAATTAGGAAATGGTTGTTATTACAGGTATTTTATCACTCAGGAAAACAGCCACATCTCTTCCAGAATCCCAGCTGTTAACAAACACAAAGCATTGAGCCATGGAGATGGTCCCCTTCTCAGAAAAGGAACATAACCTTCAGATGTAGCTGGTAACTGAGAACCCATAGATACTGTGGCAACACACAGAAAAGGAAGTGGATGATGAAAGTAAATTTAATTCAGTGTACGTCATAATGTACAAAACTGGGAATGCGGAGAGAAGTGGGGCTAGAGCCCCAAAATATTGTGCCTACTCAGCTCCTTTTTAGTTTTGTCAAGTTGCATATCTCTGTGTGACTCTTACTCTAAGAAGCATGAAAAATTGACAATAAAACCTTGTCTGAATGGAACACTGGCTTCTGGTTAAGTGTCAAGCACAAAAAGAATCATTTTTTTTTTCAACAAGCTTTCAAACAAAGGGTGCACGCTCTTGACATCTGCTGAGGAGCTACAATTTCCTCTTCTTCAAAACTCAAAGCGTCTCTAAATTAAACATAAGCTTGTTTCTGGTATCTGCAAAATATATATGGATAAAATTCAAAGTTTTAGAAAGGAGTTGCCATAGAAACACACAACTCTCTAAAAGAGCAATCCGTTGTCTCTTAAGGGGACCCATCATCAGAGATTTATTCAGTGTCTGTGTGCGTGAGTGAGGCTGCAGACAATGCATAAAGGACAGCCAGCATACACATGCTGGACAAACACACAAACGAAATAAGTACTTTAAGGAAGGGGCCATGAGCCCCTTTGTATGTGTGTGTGTGTGTGTGTGTGTGTGTGTGTGTGTGTACCGGGGGTGGAATCATGTGAGCCGAACCCTCTGGTATAGCTGAAATGCAGCCATCATAAAAAGATTTATTCAAAACACAATTCTGCAACAATCTGGGCACTGCACATAGTTCTGGACTGTTTTCTGTGACTTCTTTTTCAAATGTAGCTGTAAGTACTAGAAGTAGCACTTACAAAAATAGCTTTATTTTTACTAGCAGAGTAGACTCAAGCTAAAAATAAACCACATGGGAATTTGGTACTGCAAGCTTTTCAAAAGCATAGTGTCAGGATACAAAGACAAACACCACCTCTTCACTAGAAACTTCTGTGCAGCATTCCAAAAAAGTCACCTATTTTTTAGCCAGAGATTCTTCAGACTTGGTTTTTTCCTGAGACAAAGGAACCCCAAGGAGGAAACAAATAAGATGGAGTCCTGAATCAAACCAGTTACTGGGCCTTAGGAAAGGATTTCTCATCTCAGGCTTTCCCCAAAAGAGGCCAAGTTATCACACAGCTTTTTGACAAGTGGATGATCTTAACTGGGAGGAAGCAAAAGAGATATTTTGAGAGTCTGTGACCCCAAAACTTCTGTAATGAAAGTCTAGGATTCAAAAAAGTTAAAGCCAGTCTTTTGGACTCTGTGGGAGATGGCGAGGGTGGGATGATTTGGGAGAATGGCATTGAAACATGTGTAATATCATATATGAAACGAATAGCCAGTCCAGGGTTGATGCATGATACTGGATGCTTGGGGCTGGTGCACTGAGACGACCCAGAGGGATGGTGTGGGGAGGGAGAAGGGAGGGGGGTTCACGATGGGGAACACGTGTATACCTGTGGCAGATTCATGTTGATGTATGGCAAAACCAATACAATATTGTAAAGTAATTAACCTCCAATTAAAATAAATAAATTTATGTTTAAAAAAACAAAAAAGTTAAAGCCATTTGAGTAAGTCATGATTTGTCTGAAAATGTGATCTTTTCTGCAGCTGTGTTCATCTATGGTTGGTACTAATGATTCGCAAATCATACAAACAACCATAATAATGATACCTCTAATGAAACACAAACGTTCCATAAACATTAATATTTAATCTGTTTGGTAAATACAGCTACTGTTAACCAAATCTGACAAATGGAAGAATTGATACCACCACTCATATTTGCCCCAAATCACAGATGACTAACTTCTGAATTCATCTAAATAAATATAAACATTAAAGTACACATGTGGTTATTTACATGTGTGAATAAACAAAGTATCATGATTAGGCATAGTTACACAACTGATTAAAAAGTCATTCAAGGGCTGACTCAAAAACCAGTCAAGTTACGTGTAGGTAATATGGCCCTAGTATCATCAGCTGACATTATTCAGAGAAAAAGAAAAGAGAAAGCAGAATATTTAAAATCTCCCCTTTCTATTATTAATGTAACAGACAAATATCCCATCATGGTTAGTGGACCACAAGGCAATGGTACCAGCTAGCAGCTGGCTGACAGTTACAGCTCTGAAAATGTGGAACATCTGGCAAGAAGAATGTACTCTACTTGGATTTCACAGTAGGAGTACTCTGACTTTTAATACTCAGACAAACCAGAAGCTCCTTTCAGGAAGCTTATCGGAGGTCAGGCACTCTGCTCTAAAAGATTTCCCGAATCTCTACAGCACTTCTTCATTTATATTCAGCCACCAGCTTTCTTGAAAATCTCCCAATTCAATCACAAACTTCTTAGGAGGAGGAACCATATTTGTGTGGCTCATCTCTGGGGTCCAGAATTGGTGGCGCTCCAGAAATCTTGGCTGATGAATGAATGAGTGTGAAGGGCTGGATTTAGAGCAGTTATTAATGCTCTTATCTATAAGATAATTTATGAATTTGGTAAATATCTCATAAAAATGATGTGGGGTTTAATGAAATAATGTTCCTGGTTATATTCAAAAACTCAAAAATGGGAGATCAGTCCTTTAACACAGATTTTCATTTCCTATGGGCAGGAAAGCAAAGAATGATCATGATATTCTATACTTAAAACCTGGAGGGTTAAGAAACTACCTGAAAGAAACTCTGATATGGGCATGAGAGATGAGGGTTACATAATTATAGTACACTAGANAATGGGAGATCAGTCCTTTAACACAGATTTTCATTTCCTATGGGCAGGAAAGCAAAGAATGATCATGATATTCTATACTTAAAACCTGGAGGGTTAAGAAACTACCTGAAAGAAACTCTGATATGGGCATGAGAGATGAGGGTTACATAATTATAGTACACTAGAAGGCAATGGCACCCCACTCCAGTGTTCTTGCTTGGAGAATCCCAGGGACAGGGGAGCCTGGTGGGCTGCGGTCTCTGGGGTCGCACAGAGTCAGACACGACTGAAGCGACTTAGCAGCAGCAGCAGTATACTCTTGGACATGTGTCTCTTAAGTCTGTACACACGTCCAGTGCTCTGGAAGAAGACTGGCAATTTGTTTTTGTTTTTTTAATTAACAAAAGAAAACCATGTTGGTCAAATAAAAATTAACTGATATAGCCTTCAAATTCTCCTAAACTCCTGAAAATCTTACTTCTCCTAACTGTATCAGTCACAAAGGCAGAAAGTCACCTCTTAACACAATCGGCTTCCTACTAAAGCTGACACATACACACACACCAGACTTTGGGAGAGATAGCCAGTGAGGATTTAAAAGGAAATACTCTGTGGCTGTGGAGTCCCACGTAGGCTTCCAACAGTTCAGATATTCTCCATCTATGCAAAGAGGGAAAAGGCCTCCATGTTGCAATTGTTTGATGAACATACCATAGCAGGCTTCTTATTTCTTCTGATACAAGTGAAAATAGGCATGTACTGCAGGCATCGGGTAAAGGCAATGAAGTGATAAGGATTTATAATACAGATTTAACTTTTTCTGTATCAAAATTTCTGCTTTAAGTAAGATCATCCTACTTAACTACCATCTTATCACACTAATTTTTACTTCAATTTGATAAGAGTAAAGTGTGAATGCCTAAAAGAATCCACTCATCTTTTTAGAGTCAGCTATCTAAGCACAAATTTTTCAAACCGCTTTAATACAGAATGTTATTTTAATAGAGTATTTATAAAATTATCAAACTTAACTGTTTAAACATTTTCTAAATCAAAATCAAAGGTGGATAATGTTTTAATTTTTTTTAAAGGTAATATATATGACCATCATGAAAATTACAAAAATCTTAGCCATTCATGAGGTTCAGGAATAAGTCTTCTTATACAGCTTAGTTTCCCAGAAAGCTGAAGGGCTCCAGTTTATTTAAAACAGAAATATTTCCAAAATGTATCACGTTTTTTTTGTGTGTGTCTCCATGATAGAGCCTGCATACATAATATACGTTTTTCCTTGTCAACTTACAAGTGAAAATACTAGCTCATTTGTCTAAACTGAATGTAGTTCAAAACGTGATACACACGTGGCTGTAGACGAGACGATATGTGCTGTGGTCCATGGAACACGAAGGACTTCATTTGACTGTCAAAATACTTTGAAATCCGTCCTCTCAAAAAAAAAAAAAAAATTCCTGATGTCAATGTCTGTTTTGGTCATCTGCCTCTGCCCCACAGAGTTAGGGTGAAAGCTGTGAGTGTGGTATGACTTACCTAGTTTTGAAAAACTAGATAGTGAATCAAAAGCTAAAGAGGTTTCCTGACGAGTGGTTTTCTGTTCTCTAAGTGGGTATCTGCCTGGATGTTGCTCTCAGCTACCTCTGACTTTAGTTGGAACTTCAGTATGCTGAGGATCCCAAAAGCTCTTGGCCAGAATGCACTTACTCAGCTTTTCACTGGCACTAAGTTTATTTAACTGTTGGGCAGGAAGAACACCCTTGACCGAGTTACAAATCTTACGGTTAGGAGTTCTCCAATGCGTCACTTCTTTTTTTTCTTTTCCCACTTCATTTATTTTTATAATGGAAGGATAATTGCTTTACAGAATTTTGTTGTTTTCTGTCAAACATCAACAAGAATCAGCCATAGAACCTCTTTAACTGAGGTTTTTTTTTTTTTTGCTATCTTTTCAATTGGAATAAAATTGCTTTACAATGTTGTTAGTTTCTACTGTTCAACATCATGTAATACATCAGCCATATGCATTCATACACCTGCTCCCTCCTAAGCCTCTCTCCCACCCTCCCATTCTACCCCTCTAGGTCATCACAGAGCATCAAGCTGAGCTCCCTGCACTACAGAGCAGCTTCCCACTATCTGTTTTACACATAATAGCATAAATATATCAATGCTGCCCTCTTAATTGAGGTATTCTTATAAACCATTGGTACAAAGAAATAGGCACAATCTCTCTGCAAGGGCACTCTGGTTTTCCCTCTCTCTTTCTGGATATCAAAAGCATAAGAAAGTACGTATTGTTTGATCTAATAAATTGCTTCCTAGGAATCCAGCCTAAGGAAATCAATGGATATGTAAGCAAAGAAAATGTACAAAGGGGATGACCACACCATATCATAAAAATAAAGTTCTGCTTAACTTCTAAATTACAAGTTTGATAAATAAAATAATGGAGTCAAATGACAGAAAGCCATTACGCCATTAAATTTTGAAAATAATGACACAGACCCATATTTATTGAAATGCAAAGATTTTCACTAGATACTGTTAAATGAAAAAAAGTTTAAAGAATATGTACAGTGTACATCGGGAAACATCTGGAAAGAAATATATTAGAGGCTCCCAAATGATTATGGAAGCTGTCAGAATCTTGATAATTTTTTAACAGTGCCTCCAGGCTCCAACAGATATTCAACAATGCTGTTTGTTCGGTAGCTAGTCTAAACAACTTAGTAAGTGTTTATGTCCTAATAACTTAATAGTTATTTGGAAAAAATAACCCACATAAATTAAAAGTACTGTTCTTTCTTAAACAGCCTCCTAATGATTTATCAACAGAATGGGAATACCTGCTGGACAAGCAAAACTTCAGATTCTTTGTGGACAAGCAAAACTTCAGATTCAATGTGGACGCCACTGTCTGCATTTCCTGTTTCACTCTGGTTTTCACATGGTGCTCACTTCGTCATTAAAAAACTCATTAAAAATCTCTGAAAATGCTCTTTTGCAAAGATATGATGTCATCAGAAGAATCTGGTACAATCTTATGTTGAAACCATGAACAACCTCAAAACAATGTTGAACAGAAGGGTGTCCCTTGAAGATGGAGAATAACCTGGGGCACCCTCATGAATTTTCTGTGCTGTCCCAGTGCACCGTGGCACACAGCTTGGTAACTGGACCTCCCTAACAGTATTAGCAGCTGATTTCTCTTGGGTATGAAAGTGAGAGTCACTCGGTCATGTCCGACTCTTTGTGACTCCATGGACTATACTGTCCATGGAATTCTTCAGGCCAGAATATTGGAGTGGGTAGCCTTTCCCTTCTCCAGGAGATCTTCCCAACCCAGCAATCGAACCCAGGTCTTCCACACTGCAGGCAGATTTTTTACCAGCTGAGCCACCAGGGAAGCCCTCTCTTGGGTATAGATGATTAAAAAAAAAAATTTTTCTGATTCCTTCCCAATAAACACTTGTGACTTTTTACAACGAGAAAAACCATTAAACTGATTTACATATTTTCAGAAGTTTTTTTTTCCCCTTTAGCTTTTACAACAAACATTGATTTCTTACTGTTCTCAAGGCTGAGAAGTACAAGATCAAAGTCCCAGCCAATTAGGCATCTGGTGAGGACTTCTTTCTGGTTCATTGATTTCTCTTTTCGTCCATGAAGGGTATTTTTTGGTTCTTAAAAGATAAATATTCTGCTTGCCTGAATTTTTACTCTTAGAAAAGTCTCAAAATAGAAAGTCTTATTAAGTGTCCATTGACAGGTGAATGGTATATTGGTACATGTACACAATGGAATATTACTCGACCATAAAAAAGGATGAAATAATGCCATTTGCAGCAAACATGGATAGGCTCAGAGATTATCATACTAAGTGAAGTAAGTCAGAAAAAGACATACCATATAATATCTCTTATATATGGAATCTAAAATATGACACAAATGAGTTTATATATGAACCAGAAACAGACTCACAGGCACAGAAAAAAAAAATTAGAGTTACCAAAGGGGAAAGGTGGGAGAGGGATAACTTAGGAGTTTATGATTAGCAGATACACACTACTATACATAAAATAAACAACCAAGTCCTACTGTATCACAAAGAACTATATTCAATATCTTGTAATATATCATAATGGAAAAGAACATGAAAGAGTGAGTGTGTGTATACACACACACACACACACACACACACACACAGCTGAATCACTTTGCTGTACACTAGAAAGTAATGCAATATTGCAAATCAACTACTTCAATAAGTAAAAAATTGCAAGTCTCAGATGCTGCCTTAATGATAGAAAGCTCACTCCTGAATAACCTTCTGCAGTAACTCTTACTGTTCTGAACCCTTACTTGCACGGATAGGGTGGATGAAGTCACCGGTGTCAGGACAGTAACCCAGACATTCACCCTACTTCCTGCAGGTAGCCACTACAATTGTGTGACAAGAGACTCTCTGTCCTTCCGCTGATGTGCATGTAACGGAGCATGGCCATGCTCTCGTGGGAACTGAACTGCAAATGGTCGTCTGCTCTTGGTCTGCGGTGCTTTAGTCTCCGGATTAACGGTGCTCCTTTTCAAACAGTGCCTGCTGTTTTTCACCCTGGTGTCCACTGCCGCTGTCTTCAAAGGTCTCCACTGCTCTCTTTGTTCCCTTTTGGTTACTTCTGCCCTGTTTGTCAGTTTTCACACTAAAGAAATGAATGGCCTTTTATAACTTCACCAATTGGGGCTTTCAAAACCAACCAGAGTGAGTTAAGTGCAATAGATATTTAGCCTCCTTTGGTATTTAGCTGTTGGTGAGTCTTTTGTTTTATTCCTTGTAGGGATTGATGGGTAGAAAGGATCATTTTCCAGTTTAAAGCTATTTTTAAAACCTGAGAATTTTAAAAGTTTTGGTGTTGAAGTTTTCTTGTGGTTAATATTTTCTAATCATTTCCTTCCTTACTTCAGAAGTGGCCAAGGAACTATTAAAAAACAATTTATTTTCCAATCTAGGAACATCTACAAATGCATACATCATTTTCAACTTAATATTTACAAAGTTAAGTTAGAATTAATAATGCTGCAGTAGTAGAGTGTTTAGCTTCTTGCATAATTTTTTTAAATTGGAGCATAGTTGCTTTATAATGGTGTGTGTGTTTCTGCTGTACAGCAAAATGAATCAGCTATATGTTTACACATATCCCCTCTCTGGATTTCCTTCCCATTGAGGTCATCACAGAGCACTGAGTAGAGTTGCTCTATACAGTATGTTGTCGCTAGTTATCTGTTTTATACACAATATCAGTAGTGTATATGTGTCGATCCCAGCCTCCCAATTCACCCCATCCCTCGTCTGCTCCATAGTGTCTGTACACTTGGTCTCTACCTCTGTGTCGCTATTTCTGCTTTGCAAATATGATCATCTATATCATTTTTCTAGATTCCACTAATATATATATTAATATATTCCATTAATATACAATATTTGTTTTTCCTTAATTGCAACAGCCCCTGCTGATCTTAAATATATTCTTTTAAAAATGAAGAATAGTAACATCTCCCAGTCCTCCTTTACCGGCTTAATCATTCCCTACAGCATTTATCACCTTTTACATACTACAGTTGATCTTTGAACAGCAAAGGTTTGAATTGTGTGGGACCACCTACATACAGATTTTTCCCAATAAATATAGTACGCATTTCCACTTTACAAATCTCTGAATTAACTAAGTGTGGGGAAAAGTTTGTGTGCAATAAGCAATCACAGTATGAGGAATCAAAAGAACTAGAGTTTGAGCTCTGATTCTATCAAAACTGTTTGTTTCCTGCCTTTGAGTTAGTCATTTATCAGTTCCTTTGCTTTTGAGGCAGAGATGGCAGTACACAGATTTTCAACTGTGGGGGAGGGCGGGTTGGTGCCCCTAACACCTACGTTGTTCAGGGTTCAACTACATTTACTTTACCTATTTATCTTGTTAATTGTCTGTCTCCTCCAACTGGAATGTAAGCTCAATAGAGGCCGGCTTTTTGTCTGTTTTAATCACTTATGTACTCCCAGCACCTAAAACCGCCCACCAAAACACAGAAGCTCAACAAGTATTTGCTGAAAAAGAAGTGAACGAATGACTGATTCTTAAATCTTTTATAATTCTATTTCAGCAGGAATTTAAAAATAAATGAACATTAATGTTTATGTAAACTGCTACTTTTTCGAAAGTAAAAATTAAAGTCAGTCTTTGATTTCAGTAAAATTCACAGATTACAGGATCTAATTAATTTAATATTTCTCCCCTTCTGGGAAAGATTTCAACTTTCAAATTAAGAGGACTTCTGATTGTCAACTTTGGCAAATTTATGTAAAACACCTAAAAATACTGGTATAAGCAATAAAAACACTTAAAAAATTTGTGGCTAAACTGCAAGAAAGTATTAAAGGTTGGCAATAACAAGGAGACTAGAAGCCAGGAAGGTAAGCAATCCATGAGGTGGGATGTACCCTGGAGTCATAAATTAATCCCTAGGTGTCTATGGGATAGGAGACAAGCCAAAGGCACACAAAGGGTGTGGGGGTTGAAGGCCATACCCCTGAAATGTGAGATCCTTTGTGGGTAAGTTTAAAAAACATCTCCCCAGGAGCAGAAGAAAGAAAAGATAAGCGTTCGTTATGGCAGAGTCAGGGAAAAAAAGAAAAAGTTTCTTCAGAAAATTCCAAGCCCACTCTTGCACTGTTTGGGATCAGAAATTACATATCCTCTCTGAAATAAAAACATTTAAGATTAAAAAAGCCCTAAAATGGCAGTGCCCCCAAACATACACCAGAAGCAAATTCAAGGCCTGTAGAATAATGAACTAAGTCCACATTTCAAAGAGTTTTCATACAGAGAGTTCCAAGTAATTGAATTAAAAATCAGAATTAAAAATCTCAAAATGCAAAAAGAAGCAAGTAAAGAGTCTGCCTGCAATGCAGGAGACCTGGGTTCGTTTTGGGGATCGGGAAGCTTCCCTGGAGAAGGAAATGGCAACCCACTCCAGTATTCTTGCCTGGAGAATCCAATGGACAGAGGAGCCTGCCAGGCTACAGTCTATAGGGTCACAAGAGTCGGACTAAGCACATACCTACCATGGACAAGAAGAAAAAATAAACTGCACAATCAAACTCTCAGAGGATGGAGGTTCTGTACATACCAGATACACAATGTAAAAAAGACATGTTTAATGTGTTTAGAGAAAGAAAACAGTATCTTAAAATATGAAAAAGAATAAGATATCAAAAATTACTAAGCAGAGTTGAGCAAGAGCCAAAAGTAACTTCTAGAAATGAAAATAATTGCAAATAGAGATTCAGTGGGTGAGTTCAATACCAAATTAGATATAGCTGAAGAGGGAAATGGTGATTTGGTAGACAGACATAAAGAAATTACATATAATCTTGTAGCGAGATGAAAAGAAGATACAAGCATGTTGTATGGAGGAAAAATGAGGGGAAAGACATACTTAGAAGTGATTATACTTGAGACTTTCCAGAACTATCAATCATCAAGTTCAGGAAGCCAAATGAATTCCAAGGATGCTAAACAGAGAGAAATCTTAACCCAGATAAAGCTTTGAAAAACTACGGAACACCATTATCAAAACAGATCTTCAGGAGAGCCCAAGGACAAAGCAGCTTATCTACAAGTAAGTGATAACTAGATTGATATTTGATTTCTCAGGAGAAGAGGAAGAAACTGGAGAAAATATATTTAAAGCATTGAGAGAAAACAATATTAAACAAGGAACTGTATACTCAGCAAAACTACCTTTCACAAATAAAAGCAAATAAAGGCATTTTCAGTCAAAAATAAGAAAGTCTATTAAAAAAAGAAAAATTACAGGAACTTCTAACAAACAGTTCCGAAAAAAGCAAAGTGATCTGAGATGAAAGGGAATGGTAAGCAAAGAAAAGAGATGTATGTCTAAATTTATAGAAACACAGGCAATATAAAACAAATGCTGACTAAATACAAATTGTAATAATGCCTAATATAAAAAATAAGATGAAGCTGAAAACTGAGCAACAGTGGCATATTAGGTTGGAAAAGAATGATCAGATGAAAGAGTTTTAAGATTCCTAAACTGCTTGGGAGAAGAGGGAAGACACTATACAGAGTAAGACTTCATTAAGTTAAATAGACTACTGACATCTCGAGGGTAAACACTGAAAAAGAGTAGCATGTACAACTGTCAAACTAGTAGGAGAAAAAACTTGGAAGTATAAAAACAAAGCAAAACTCATTCAATTCAGACAAAGGTAATAACAAAAAAATAAAGCACAGAAAAAGCAGGACAAATAGAAAGCAAAACTGAGATGATTGAAATGAATTTAAATTCACTTCATTATTATGTTTTGTTTGACTGAAAATACAAATGTAATCAATGCAATGTCGTAAACAAAAAAACTGATCGTATTTTTTTGTTGTTAAAAACAAAGACTGTCTGATTGAATTAAAAAACAGAAACCATGTCCACCCAAACACCTGATAAATGTCCATAGCAGCTTTAGTCATAATTGCTCCAAGCTGAAACCAACCCAAATGTCCATCAACTGGTAAATAGTTAAACAAATGGTGATATAGCCATACAACAGAAATGATACTCAAAGATGAAAATGAATGCAATATTGATACACACTGCAACATGGATGAATCTCAAAAGCTTTATGCTAAATGGAAGAAGTCAAACACCATAAAACCTACATACTGTATGATCCTATTTATGTGACATTCTAGAGAAAACCATAGCAGAGTGATAAAAAAAGCAGATCAGTGGTTTCTTGGGGCTAGACGAGAGGGAAAGAAACTGACTGCAAAAAGGGCATGAGGAACTTTCTGGTGTGATGGAAATGATCTGTATCTTTATTGTGGTGTTGGTTACATGCCTTACACGCTTGTAAAAATTCACCAAATTGTACATTTTAAATGTTTGAGTCTTACTGTATATAAATTATATCTTACTCCAGTATTCTTGCCTGGGAAATTCCATGGACAGGGGAGCCTGGTGGGTTGCAGCCCTTGGGGTCACAAAGAGTCGGACATGACTGAGAGACTAACATGCACAGTTAATTAAGAAAGACAAAATCTAGCTATGTGATTTATAAAAGACGAATCTAAAACGTTTTGTATCCTTGAAAAAAGGAAGTTGGAGAAAGATATTTGCACACAATTGCCCCAAAATCTGGTTTAACTAAATGGAACCCATACAAAATTAATATTAGGCAAAGAGATGAAAAGGGTCATGACATAGTAACAAAAATATTTAATCCACCAGAGAAACACATGCCTAACAATATCTTCAAAATGTATAACAACAAAATTCACATAACCTCAAGGGGAAACTGACCACGGGACAATCTTACTCGTAAACATAAATGCAAAAAAATTAACAATTCAAATGCATTAATTTATAAAGAAAAGTAACGTACCTAAGTCTGAGTTAGCCCCATAATACAGGGTTACTTCAATATCAATCAGTGTTATTCATCACATTAGCAGATTAAAGAAGAAAAAGTATATGCTCATCTCAAAAGATGCAGAAAAAACATTCAATAAAATACAAAAGCAATTCATGATTAAAACTCTGAGTAAACAAGGAATTCAAGGAAACTTCCTCAGCTGAATAAAGGGTATCACAAAATAATCCTGCATCATTTCAGTTCAGTTCAGTTCAATTCAAGGGTAAAACTTTAAATCATTGCCTGTAAAGTCAACAAAAAGATAAAGTCTGCTATTTATTATCACTTCTGTTCAAATCTGGAGATTCTAGCCAGCTCAATAAAACAAGAAAAGGGAATTAACACAATACAAATCAGAAAGGGAAAAAAAAAAAATCAAAGCTATTATTTCTTACAGGTGGTATAATAATCTAAATAGAAAAGCCTAAAGAATCTACAGATTACTTTTATTAATGAGGAGGCCAATAATATTACCATACACATGATAAAATGCAGAGCCCTTCAACACTGAAATGGCTAAATAGATTGTATTATAGTAAGTACAATAAAATATGATACAACAATGAAAGTAAATGAGCTAAAGAAGTTACACACGTCTATACAGATGAATCTCAGAACATACTGTTTTGGCAGGAGTAAGTCACAAAATAACCAGCGTGATTCTATTTACATAAAGATGAAAATAATATAGTCCATTGTTTAGAGACACATACTTATGTGGTAAAACTAAAGAAAAGCAGGAGGGTGATTAATTCCAAATCCAGGAAAGGCACTGGGGAGAGCAGAATACAACAGGAGAAAGGTACATATGGATTTCAATAGTAGTGATAATATTCTTAGATAAGTAGTATAAATATGGATGTCTCCATTTTATTCTTTAAAATGTGCAAATATGCTATACTTTCTCTTCTCTATGTGTTGCATACTTCCTAATTCAAAGAAATAAATGAACCCAAGTGAACTTGCTCAGAAAGTGCATTTTAAAGTACTGTAGGGACTTCCCTGGTAGTCCAGAGGTAAGACTGCTTCCACTGTGGGAGGTGTAAATTCAATCCCTGGTTGGGGAACTAAGATCCCACATGCAGAGTCGGGTGGACCCCCCAGAATGTACTGTAATATTATTTCAAGTGGGAAAACACAGTCATTAAGGAAGCTATTTTTCTCTAAGTTTTATAATTAATATTTATTATTTTTAAATTCATTTATGGGGAAGTTGATAGTCATGCACCAAAGTCATAAGCAACTCTTTCAGTTGGTTATTTTTTTTTTCTAGACTGGCTATTTATTTTCTTGGCTATTTTATTTATAAATAAATAAAAATTTATTTATTTTTGAGGTAAAATTGACATGTAACATTGTATCGGTTTTAGGTATACAATGTAATGATTTGATATTTACATATATATTGCAACATGATCACCACTGTCTTGATAGATTTTAAAGGTACATAGCAAAATCTCTGTGTTTTCATAACTGCCTGCATAAGACAGAAGAAAAACAATAAAGGACCACATGCTAAGGAAAGAACATTCACTATTAAGAAATGCCAAAAAGCCTTGAATTCTTATATTAAAACAACTTTCACTGGAAAAGATCTGATTCTTTCTTTTAAAGCATTCTTTGAGAGACAAGTTTTGTTCAGACCAAAATAATAGGAGATCCATGTCAGAAAGAGTTGAAAATATTTTCACTTCTCATACAATGTTTTTAAATTGCCAGCATAATTAAAATGATCCTGATGATCCAGCCATCTGGATAACCCACACAGAATATTCCAAATGGTACTCATTACCAACCCTTCCAAATCAGTCTTGGGTGACAGGGTCCAATCAACCAAGCCAGACCCAATGCCTCAGTATCTCCCAACAACCTGTGTAATTTCCCCTCCTGGAATTCACCCTCCGTTGCCCTCTGAGCAATCTTTACAGAACATAAGCATCACCATGTATTTCCTAGCTTTAAAGTCTTTCAGTGCTGACCCATCCCTACACAGAACAGCCTCCAAGCCATTCGGAATATGGTCCCCTTTCTATTGTCCTTTCTGGCTGTTCTGTGCATACGCTTTAGCATTCCAATATGGTAAGAGTGGTGTTAATTTAACATGCTAATATTAAAATATTATTTTACGGGTCCATACATTAGCCTACTGTATGCTCTTCACTCCTTCTCGAAAAATATTTGCCTACCTCAAAATTATTATTCATTTTCAAACTATTATATATAGGATGGATAAACAACAGGCTCCAACTGTATAGCACTATCTTCAGTATCTTGTGATAAACCATATGAAAAGAATATGAAAAAGAATATATATATGTATAACTGAGTCCCTCTGCTGTATGGCAGAAACTAAATACATTTTATATCAACTATACTTCAATAAAATTAAAAAAGTTATTATCCATCTTCAGAAAATCTGTGAAACAGCTCCATTCTGAAGGTTTCCCAAACCACTCCAGTCTGCACTCCTCATGAACCTTGCTGCTATCACTCCATTGAACACTTGCTGCTTTTTAAATCTATCTTCCCAACTACACTGCAAACTACTTGAATGCATGAATATCTTTTTTTTTTTTACATCTCCAGTGTGTAGCACAGCACTACCCCCACAAAAGTTATCGTTTATTTGTAAAACAGGTCTTTACTCAGCTTTTTACACATTATCACATTGAACTCCCATGATGACTCAATGAATTCTGTTATTAGCCCCCGTTTTACAAACAAGGAAACCGAGATTTAAGGGTTAACATCCCCTGGAGACCCTCCAGTTAGTAGGTGGTGGCCTTCTGATGAGAACTCGGGGCTCTGGGACTCCACTGCTTAGGTCAGCATCTCGCACCTGTGGTGAGACGTCATGCAAGCGACACAGTTCCCGTGAACTCTCACCCACCGTCACCCTGCGAAGCTGATGGAGCACACTGGAGGAGGTGTCAGGACTTCTGGTTCTGCCACTTGTCAACTGTGACTCAGGGCTGGCCCCAGCTGTCTCTGGGCCACCCTCTCCTCCTTAAGGAGGATCCCACACATAACAGATTCCACATCACAGCTTCACCCTTTTGACCCTTTAAAGCTGGTAAGAAAGGCTTATGGATCAAAAATCTGGGTACTCCGAGTTATTGGCCTTGAAACATTGCTTCCTTTACTGAAAAACTGTTGCTGAAGAAAGGATGTCAGAAGCCACTTTTGGGCAGGGTCAGAGAAGTGTCCACTTAGGTTCTTAGCTAAGAGCAGGCCCCTGGACCCTCACTTTTCCCTAAAGGCTACAGACCAGAGAGGAGCAGCGCAGCAGCATGTCAAAGAGTCAGTCACAGACACGCTTTCTGTACCCACTCTCCACAGAGGAGAGAACGAACAACTGTGTGTTTAGGTAACGGGCAGGGTGTGACAGCAACCAAACCTCCACCCTCCTTCCTGGGGAAACGCAAAGCTAGCTGCGGCCTTTTCACAGACCTCAGAGAGGATAAAATGTCAGCTGTGACTGACTCTTCTGGCTTCGTCCCACTTACCTCACCACCTTACTATTATCTACAATGACATTTTGGGTATTAACACACTACATCTAAACATCAGCCCTCGCTCGGACATCACGTTACAAACAGCTGAATTCTACAGCTGTTTTGCTGGAAACAGAAAGATTCTTAATATTTTCAAAGGGAAAAAAGTCTGTTCACAGATGTCTCCCCAGCCACGTCTATAGGGGCCTGTCCAACTAGTTTTAGCGAGCAAATGCTAACTATAGTTGCCACTCCTATATACACACACTACTGGTTTTAAGTAACCACGCCTTCCCGTCTCCCAAAAAACGACAACTAAAAAAACAATGTTCGCTTGGAGGAAGAGAAACTAAAATTCTTTCTGCTGTTCCTCTCAATCAAACCCTTGAAGGAACAAAACTTTTCACTGTGGTTTACACACTTGTCACTCAAAAAAGTGGTACCTAGAAACGCCATGAGCCTTCCTATAATTTCACTTCTACTTAGGGAGCTGTATCAGTGTTTGCTCTGGGCACAAAATGCTGAGCAGCCGAATGGCATTTTGGCAACGGTATAGATGAAAATTGTTAAAAAAAAAAAAAAATCCCACCCCTTGTATGTTCGGGAGATGTGGCCAGTGTTCAACAAATTCCTGATCAGTAGGGTCAGTCTAGTTACATGAGGACTATCCATGCATACGTGTGTGCTGAGCCCTTGCTGTGAGCTTCATGCCATGAGAAAAACAGCCTTAGGCAGAAGGTGTACTCTCCCTCATTTTACAGGTGAGGAAACTAAATGCTACATGAACTGCCCCAGACCACACAGTCAGGAAATTTGCCAAACTGGAATTTGAACAGTCAATAAGACCCAGAATATGTAACACAGAAGTTCTTTTGGAACCAAGGAAACAATATTCATTTTTTCACAACGCTTGGCATGTACTCTGTGTGTTTCAACTTTAAAAAGAAATGAGAGGAAACGGATCACTAATGAAATGTAAACCACTGAACCTTAATTAAGATTCCAATGATCAACAAACTCAAACTTTATTAAGTTTATTAACTGTAATTAAGACATTACAAATGTAAAAAAATATATATGGCTCTTAAAAGAGGCTGGGGGTGCAAATATTTAGGAAAATAACTGTATTTCAACTACTGCCCTCTCCTGGTAGCCTAAACAAAGGTATATGACCTTTTCTTAATTCAATCAATTTAGAAACTTTTCATCTAATTGATCTATCAAAACCAAACACACAGGTAAAGAAAAAATTGTACAGGGCTTCCTCAGGATGAGACTTGACTCAAGACGGAAATCAAGTATTTGCCACTTGAGTTAATTATGAGAAAGCATTTAGCTTCTCAGTGCCTCTATTTTTCCATCAGTAAGATGGGGATAATAATATCTCCTCTGCCTACCTCAAAGGTCACTGTGAACATCAAAGATAATGCATTTGAATGTTCTTTTCAAACAATCTAAAATCAAGGACATTTTTATTAATCAACTAAAGCCATTCACAGAAATACCGTTAAAGTGAAAATTTCAATGGACTGGGACTTCCCAGGCGGTCCAGTTGCCAAAACCTCTCCTTTCAATGCAGGGGCTGTGGGTCTAACTCCTGGGCAAGGAGCTAAGATCTCAATGCTTTGCGGCCATAAAAGCCAAAGCATAAAATAGAAGCAATATTGTATCAAATTCAATAAGAGATGTTAAAAATGATCTGCATCGAAACAATCCTAAAAAATAATTACAGTGGACCCTTGATTACATTGGGTGTTAGGGGTGCCAACACTTCAGGCAGCTGGAAAATCCGAATTTAACTTATAGCTGGTCCTTTGTATTCAGGGTTCCCTCCTATCTGTATCTGTGGATTCAACCAAACATGGATTGTATAATACTGTAGTACTTACAGCTGAAAAAAAATCTGAGCATTAGTGGACCCACATGGTTCGAACCATGCCATTCAAGGGCTGACTGTCCATCCATTCCTCAGTGCTGCTTGGAGAAGGCAATGGCACCCCACTCCAGTACTCTTGCCTGGAAAATCTCATGGATGGAGGAGCCTTGTAGGCTGCAGTCCATGGCGTCGCTGTGAGTCGGACACGACTGAGCAACTTCACTTTCCCTTTTCACTTTCCTGCATTGGCAAAGGAAATGGCAACCCACTCCAGTGTTCTTGCCTGGAGAATCCCAGGGATGAGGGAGCCTGGTGGGCTGCCGTCTATGGGGTCCGCACAGAGTCGGACACAACTGAAGCGACTTAGCAGCAGCAGCAGCCCCACTCCTGGGAAACAATGCCATGGTAATAAGGAAACTTCTTTGCAAGGTTAGGTACAGAGATGTTTATGGTTACAATGTTGACAACAGCAAAGGGTGGGGCAGGACCAAGGTAANGGGGTCCGCACAGAGTCGGACACAACTGAAGCGACTTAGCAGCAGCAGCAGCCCCACTCCTGGGAAACAATGCCATGGTAATAAGGAAACTTCTTTGCAAGGTTAGGTACAGAGATGTTTATGGTTACAATGTTGACAACAGCAAAGGGTGGGGCAGGACCAAGGTAAATATCCATCAGTAGAGTAACAGTGGAATAAATTATACTAACTACACTATAAAGTATTATGCAACCACTGAAAGAGTGACTAGAATTTTATCAGTTAAATGAAGAGATTTCGACATGGCTTTTTCAGAAATAGCGGGATGTAAGAAAATGTCATGTGGAGTCCCCAAAGTCTTAGTGTAGTACTAACTTCAAAAGTATAAATGCTACTTACAAAAATAACATGAAAGGTTGAACGCTGAACATTTTAAAATTCTTATTAAAATTTAATTTAACAGAAACTGCTGCACACAAAAAATGAAGAGCCAATTTTTTAATTCAAAATTGACAAAGTAAAATAAATGCAAATAATTAAATGTTCCAATGTTTCTTTTGTAAGTGTATTGCAATTATAGTGTTCCTTGGTCAGTCGTGTCTAACCCCACAGGACTATAGCCAGCCAGGCTCCTCTGTTCATGGAATTCTTTAGGCAAGAATACTGGAGTGGACAGTCATTCCCTTCTCCAGGGGTTCTTTCTGATCCATGGATCAAATGCAGGTCTCCCACAATGCAGGCAGATTCTTTATCATCTGAGCCACCAGGGAAACCCATAGCAATTATAATCCTAAAGTTATCAACTTAAAACTGCACTAATGCCTTGAGGATACTCCATATGATATATTTTCGCTTCTGTGACAACTCTCACCCTTGCTCCCACAAGTGTAGTGGTGTGTGTGTGTTTGTATGATTGTGTATTTATATAACTGATTATACTAATATGAGAAAATATAGATGGCTACCTGGACAGTTAAAGTGGGTGAGGGGGAATAAGGAAGTGAGTGACCTAGTTCAAAAAGGAAAACTTCAAAAATGGGAAACTAAAAAGTGTATGTGCTATTATCACACTCACGCACTAACAGAAAATCACTTGCAGTATATAGACATACAAGAAGTTTTTTGTTTGTTTGTTTGTTTGTTTTAAGGAAGGAAAGAAACTTGTCCCAAATCCCACACTAAGTAAACAGCAGAAGAGCCAAGAATTGTACCTAAGTCCCTCAGGCTATGAGGCCTGGGCTCTGAACCACTCTGTGGCCCACACAACTAGCAAGGTGACTACACTGTGGTCCACCAGGGCTGGGGATCACACTGGCAAGTTCACCAGCCCTGCGATGGGCTGCTTCAAGAGAGGGATCCAGCCCATTGCTGCAATCTGTTCTCACTCTGGAGCTCTTTTCAGAACCACCAACTGTTCTCTGAAGCTCTCCTTTCCAGGTTGGAACACTAAACCCAGTTGACAGTGTAGCCAGAGCTCAGCCTTTTGTAGTTGATTACGAGGGCAACCCTCTATCCCATAGACATCATTTTAATCACCACTGCTACAAAATCCTTACTGATGGATTCATCTCTGAATCAAAGACACCTTCCCTCCTACCCAAATAAACTAAAAGTGGAATCATCTTCACAATCTCTAAATAAGCAACAAGGCTTCCTTCTTCCAGGCCTGTGCTCCTTTATCTGGAATCCCCTTCCTCTTTCTCTCTGCCTGGGAAACTCCTCTGCATTCTTTCATATGTAGCTCAAATGTCATCTTCTCCATCAAGGTTTTCCTACCTCTTCCAAGCGGAAGTGCTTCTTCACCCTCCACATGCCCACATCACTGAGGACAGGTGTGCCCCAGCAGTTCTCACCTAGCCTTTGATGATGGGTTTAGCTGCTGATTTTTCCAGGAGCTGACCAAGAGCATGATGTCTTATTTGTCTCTGTGCCATTTCTCATCCTCACCTTGCCCCAGTGGCTAGCATGGTGCTTCGTGTATCATAGACCTGCAATAACATATCAGTTTCATGGAACTGTGAAGCTGAGATCTTATGAATTCACAAGATGAATTAGTAAGAGGGTCCACCATGCAGGGAAATCGACCTGCGGTCTTCTGTGAACATAGCTAAGAATTCCTTGCCTTTAGATAATCTCTAACTACATCTATACCAGGAAACATGCTATAAGTCAGACAGGTGTTGCTTCCTTCCTGCCTCTTCCTATCTCAGCAACCGCAGGGCAAGTCACCACCCTTTCAAATGTTGGTTTTAGGTGTGAAATCACATTTGGAGCATGGTGTGTGTATGCACATGTAGGTATTCACATATGGAATGCTTGTCACTATTTCAGACCTTCCTTTACTTCCGCGGAGTGAGATCGTGTAGAGAAATAATAATGGCTGATGTTTGTATTAACACTTGGAATGTATTTACTTTCAGAGACATTATCTGTTCTGTGGTATGGCGCAAAGAGCAAATCAGTCGACGTGATGTGTGTTTATCCTGATGCTGACTGTGCACCAGAACATCCTTTGTTGAGTTTATGCCTTGATTACACATCCACGCCTGGAAATGCTGACTGACTGTAGGTCCCTGCTGTGAGAAGCAAGGCCTGCAAAATCAGAATGTACTTGATAACATGTATATCCCTTATTGTCTACCATCAATAAATTCAAGCAAGCCAAAAAGTTTGAACAAAAACTTGCCATTCTTGTATAACAGTGATTCCTTCAATAATAGTGATCAGTATCCCAATTAAGAAAATGGTCACCTATTTATTCCTATTGCCTTCAATGAAAGCAGGAAAAGCATTTGGCAAACCATCATCTGTCCTTAGATTTCACGAGAATAAGTCCAAATAGGTGAAATAGAGGGACTACAGTAACTCCTTCTACAGTGCAATTCAACTGGACCAACTCCTGCTGCTCTTGAGCCACGTCTAATCAAGGAGGTTTGGCTCAGTTCTGTTAGCTGTCAAGGTTTAATAAGCCAAGCTAGTTAATGAATGACGGCTAGATTGCATTCCAAGACTTCACATCATCCATGAAGCAATTAAGGACGTACCTCCTGGCCTCCCCCTAGGAGTTCCAAAGGTGCCTCAGTCTACTGAGAGACTAAACTCAGCATGGTCTGAGGGGGAAACAAATAAGTCACATGTAACCCCTGAGAGGGAGCAGAGGATGCCTTCTCCTAGTGTCTGTATTAGGAGAGAAATCGCGCCAATTTATTTTTTGTCTGCAAACTTGTGGAGCTATTTTTTCTCCTTTTGCCTGTCTCTCTGAAATTATAAAAGGCTCTTATGAGTTGTTTATATGAAACCAAGTACCCTGACCCACAGGCAAGGTATTCCTGGAACTGCTGAAATAGCAAGCTAGATAATGATATCATTTTAGAAAGTGCCAAGCAAGAAAGCTCTGATTAACTGCTGAAACATGCTCAGCAGAGGTATTTGTAAACAGAATGAATGTCACTTTAACTTCTTTTCTCTATCTAGGCTCTCCCGTTTCCTAGTATGTCATTTATGGTGAATATTTCCTCTTCAGATCCCTGCATATACAGAAGGTTATTTGATAGAAAGGAGTACCAAGTCTTCCTTTGGAGAAAAAAAGTATGGAGTTCATGGAAAGATTCTGAACCTCATCCAATACAAGGCAATCTTTCTACTTTGCATAATGTCCTTTCATCTGCCCTTCGCATTCCCTTTCTATCACTGGGCCCCACAAAGTTTTTTTTTCTGATGCTTATTCTCCAAGAGAAACAGACAAGGCACGGAGAAGAGCAGGGCTCCTGGGGGGAAAGCGGGAGGACCACAGGGAGTGTTCCGAAAGGGATGGCTCAGGGGCACGACGTAATACTTCCTAACATAAGAGGTGAGCCCAGCACAGGGGGCACATTTGTCCTCCACAAGGCGGGGACCATCTCCTTCACTCTTCTTAAATCCCCTTAGACTCCCCTTGCTTCCAAGGTACTTCAAGAAACATCATCTTAAGCTTAAAGGTATATGAATTCAAGCAGTTGTTTATGGCAGGGGTCCCCAACCTTCAGGATCTAATGCCTGATGATTTGAGGTGGAGCTGATGGAATAATAACAATCGAAAAAAGTGCACAATACATGTAACGCACTTGAATCTCCCCAAACCACCACACGCCACCCCCACCATCCCGCCAGTCCAAGGAAAAACTGTCTTCCATAAAACCAGTCCCTGGTGCCAAAAAGGTTGGAGACCACTGGTTTATGGTATGGCTGAGGAGGTGGTAAGCAGAGTGTTGATGATTTTTATAAGTAAACTCCAAGCCTGTTACAATGCTTGGGCCAAGATCCCTCTTTGCTTTGGTGTGCCTGAATATAAGCACTCAGAGTTTGTGAGTGCACTTGCTCTGTGGTCAGCAGCCCTTTAGGGTGAGCTCTTTAGAGACGGAAGGAGTTCAGAGTACCCAGTTCGTTACCAGAAGCTGAACATCAGCCGGTATGAATGGTATGCAGCCGGGCAGTTTTCCAAACCCCACGCTGTGACTGCATATCAGGAAGGCTGGTATAAACAAATGTGCATGTGTGCATGGAGGCTGATAAGTCAACAAGGAAAGACAGACGTGGAAGAGCAACCCAGCCCGAGGAAACATGCAGAGTCGGCTGAGATTCCACTTAAGGTGAACAATGCCTGCTTCGGAAACAGGTCTGGATGGGCTGGTTGAACACTCAGAATGATCCTTTGACTTTTTATCCACTAAATGACTGTTTCAGATGTCCAGAAGCTGGATTCTCAACTTTTTAAAAATTATTCTAATAGTATAACACCACTTAAAGTGAATTTTTAAAAATATATAATATGAAAACACGCAAAGATATGTCAAGTGAAAATAGCCCAAAGCAAAACTGCATATATAGATATCAGTTTTATAAAATATATAGATATATTTTTAAAGAGATATTAAAAATGTCCCCATGAGATACCACTGGGTAGTTTTCTCTGGTATGGAATTACATGTCACTGTGTTTTTTTCTTTATATTTTATTTTCCAATTTTTCTAAAAGGAACCTGTTTTAGCTTTGTAATTAACAAAAATACAACTTCTCTAATGTAAAAACAAAACAAAATAAAAAAAACCTTATTATCCTATGGATGAACTGACACCCATGCAAGAGTTACCTGAGTTGAGGGAGGCTATCAAAGCACAAAATAGAGAAGTTTATAAAATGTGAACACAAATTTGTCTAAATATCTACACACATTAGTATCTTCTATTTTACATTTAAACTCCCAGAGAGCAAAGACTGTGCCTAATTCTGTGCAAAGTTTTGCTCAGTGAAAAATGTAGCAGAACATAATTTTTATGACGATTATGCAAATGCGCCTGGTTTTTGTTCACTCTGCGAGCAGCCTGGAAAATTCCTCAATGTTATTCAGATGCCCAGACAAGGACACACAATAAGAATACATCCTTTCTCCTGTCTTAAAATCCTTGTTAAAAACCACTTTTATATGCCGGATGTACTTTCATAGAGAACACTGGTGCTCTACCATCTTTAAAGTGAAAAAAGAAATGGTACTGGAATTTTCTCTGTTCTAGCCAAGTTCAGTGTTACATAATGGAGTAATCCTAAGCATTAGCTTAGAGTATGATTTCCATATTAATTCAACTACTGGCCTCACCACTGACTCAGCCTCTGGAATTAATAAAAAAGAGAGACACAAAAGAGTTTTTCCACTTAAGAAACAAAACCAAATCCAAACAAGCCTTAGGTCAAACCACTCATGGAACTTTGGAGCCAAAATCTATAGGACGCTTCCATTCACAGGGTTTGCTAGGCCCCCTCAGAGTGCTGGCCAGTGATTCTCCCCAGTCCCCCCCCACTCCACCCCAATATGAGGACGGTTATTGTAACATTTGAAGTCACTCTCAGGATGTATATCGCTGTCTACAAACAGTAGCTTTTTATTTTTTTAGTGCAACAGCCAGCAAGAAGACAGATGATTGTCAGTCTGTGGAGCTGATATTCTTACTAGAAATTTAAAACACAATATATCAAATTTGGCGCAAAAAAGTCAGTTCTTTCCAAGGTTATCATTTCAAGGTTATCATTTCTTCACAAATGTGAAATTCCAGGCACTTACTGAATGAAACAGAGAAGTTGCTTTTGAGAACACTGCCATTCCCCTTCCCTCACACCCATCACAAGGGCTAACATTGACTGAGAGCTCAGCAGATGCTGAGTATTAAGTGTTTATGGGTACAATCTAACATAATCCTCCGAGGAGGCCAGGGAGTTAGGTGTTTTCATCAGTATTTTAGAAATGATAGGTTTAGAAGAGGTCAGGGAGATCACCCAAGGTCTCCAGGCTCCTCTGTGGCAGAGCTGGGATCTGAACACAGGTCTGACGACACCCAGGGTGAAAACTCGTAACCATGAAGGACAATGACTTTAGGGAGCCAATGAAGTGTGAAATCAATTAGCAGGTAGATACAATTACGCCACTTTTCAGTCTGTTGCACATACATGGTTGGTCTTTCCCTACAGTAAGCATGATGTCCAAAAAAAAAAAAAAAAAAGATGACAAACTCTGCCAACAAAAACCTCCAGAGGGAAGAAACTAAGGTCACTTTCTAAAGTAATAACTCAAGTCTCTTACTGAAAACATGGCCATGCTGAGGCTTGGGTGTGGTCACCTGAGAGATCTGGAGGAAATCTAGAGGCAAATTTACCGAATTTTCTATTGCACAATAGACTCTGTCTGTGGAAAGCACCCCCCTAAACGGAAGTATCTGTCAAAGTAAAAATAAACCCAGTTAACAGCATCTGAAAAATATACTGTGAGTAGGATTCATAGTTCTCTCATTTGCTATAGTCCATGCATATTCTTAGTTTTTTGGTCCTGTCAAAAAGAAACAAAACACATTAGCTTTCAACCCAATCTCCAAAGTTCTGACTAACATCCATTTTGCAGGAGTGAAGCCGAGGAGGCCTCTTCTGGTGGGGGGGTTAACTCCCATCAACTCATGGGTCACCAGGAGGCCAGGGCCACTGAGGACTCAGCTTTGCACGAAGGAGAAATCGTTCGCATCTGTTCGCACTGAGATGACTCGTTCCTCCCAAAGTCATAAAAGCCAAGCTGACCGATAACTTGGAATGCTTACTTATCAATTTACAAAGAGAAACAGAATTTCCCAGAAGAACATAATACTGGGGCCAGAGGACTATTATTTTTTAAATTAAAACATTTACTGAAAGCCTACCATGGGCCAAGATCTGTCCAAGGCCCTTTCACATGAGTGGTCTCATTTCACTCTCACAACAAACCTTTAAAATACCTTTTGTGTACCTGTTGGAGCCAAGGAGGTTGTGGCCTGGAGAGGCTCAGGGCCTCAGCTGATGTCACAAAGAGCAGCAGCAGAGTCAATCTCTAACACTGGAGCCACGGGTCTCACTGCTGGGAAAGTGTGAAGTTCAGAAGGGGGTGGCGATAAGAGTCAGGTCATCCTGCGTTGACGATTTTTAAGCCTCTAGACTTAAAACGTATTGGCCACATATAGCTGCCAGTTGGCCTGTAATAACCAGTTTTCAGGATCCCCAGCTCTTGTTGGTGGCTGACACAAAGAACAGCAGCTAGCTGTTTGTTTCTGATGTGAACATACTATAATTCCTAAAACGTTGTTTAATTAATATTATCTACATTTTTTTGTTTTTGGCTTTGAGGCTTTTTAGTTTCTTCTAATCTAGAATAGTTCCCTCTTTTTAGAAAAACAATTAATTTTTTGGCCATGCCACACAGAATGCAGGATCTCAGTTCCCTGACCAGGGCTCAGACCTGTTCCCCTTGCACTGGACCACCAGGGAAGTCCCAGTTCTACCATATTATTTTTTTTTTAATGACATAGGCTTTTGAAGCAGTCAAAAACATTTATCTTTATACTTTCCCAAAAAACTGATTTCCTTGTTTTCCTGCAGTGGTTATTTAACTTCCTTCTCAACCCCCTGTATTTCCTTTAAAGTGGAATGAAGTCTAGAGGCTTGATTACATGTTTGACGAGAATATCTCCCAGGTGATACCTTCATACTCTTATCATCTCAAGAAACATTTGGTGTCAGGTTATTCACCCCAGGTAGTGCTGTTTGTTCACTTGTCTAAGTATCTACATTTGTTTTTACTGAAAGGACATCAAAAAGTGGATAGACAAACCATGGGTTGATCTGAGTGTGGATTACCTTCTGGGAATTTCACACATAGCTAATCTCAGTGATTTTTCTGTTGATGTTTGAAAGTTTCAGTTTCAAGTGATGATATTTTCTGCCACTGTTCCTTGAAATTCAAATTTTGAGGGTGTTCATTATTTGGTACCTGGGCACTAATTTATTTATATCTATCAAAAATACATAAATATACATGGTATAAAACCATGTGCCATACTGTGTGCTCACTCATGACTAAAAGAGACACAGATAATTTGTAAAAAAAACCTATCCTAAGAAACTATGTCAAAGAATACAGGTGATAATATTTTATATTATGTTTTCTGTTCCTGCTGAAAATTTTGATATGATTAAAATCAGCTCAAACAATCCAGCTCAAACAACTCTGAAGTGATTATCATCATGAAAGATTCATGTTAAATACCTATAATAAGGACTGGTGGTCCTAACAATGAAAAAATAATGCAGAAGGAGGCCCTCTGAGTATGTTTTCAGCCTTAGAAAATAAATTAAATCAGTTTTCAAAAGCCTAGTTCTGAACATTTGGCCTGCTCTAGACTTTGAATTGTGAACTTGGCCTAGACAATAAATCTTAGGAATGACTGTTCATAGCAACTTTGAAGACAAATAATATTATTGTGGCCTATATGATTATTCTCTTTGTATAAAGTTTCCAAAGAAAACAGCCAAGATGCTTAAACTTTAAACCAAAGTTGACAGTCAATGGTTGTAAAACACACGCACAGACGTTTATATTAAAGACTCAAAAAGCCAATTTTTTTAAGTCCCCAACAGAAAAAAAAAAGGAATACAATTTTTCTTGAGAAGTAATAATGTAGATCAATGTCCGTGACTTTTTGGAAAGGCAGATCCAAGTAGTTAAGAAATAATGTTTTTGTTTGTCTGTTTTAATCATATTGGGACTTTCTGGAGAATAGTGTATTGTTTCAATACAGTGAATTGCATGAGTCACGTTAAAGAGCAGACTTCCATTAGCTTCAAACTGCACAGCTGGCCAGGGAACGCGGCTTAATTGTTTTTCTTCCTTACCCAAAGTGGGAGGTGCCAGAGTGCTCTTCGGATTCTCTCATCTGTTTATCTGCTGAGCAATAAGACTCTTGCTTCAGGCTGGCTGATCTGCTGAGCCATGAACCATGTGAGAAGGCCCTCTGGCAAGATGGCATGCGTACCACATTATAGGAACCATAGTCAGAGAAATGAGGCAGGAGCATGGCTGGACACCCCCACACCTCTGGGCCTCTGCCTGCTCACTGCTGGGAACCAATCTCTTAACTCTGAACATCCTTACTAACTCTTCAAGTGTTTGAGATTCCAAGTAAGTTACGTGCTAATACAGATGATTCTTTAAACACCCACTGCAGATAACTACAAGAAATGCTCCATTTTTTTTGGAAAAAAAAAAGCTCATTGATCATCAAAAAGTGACTCACTTCAGACTAATAGGCTATTTCTGCTCTTCTGCTAATAACAGAATTTTGTCACCCTCCACAAACATTTACTGAATGTTTACTGTACACAGAACACTCATCCTAGATAAGAGAGAAGCACTTGCCTATAATAAAAGCACTGCAGGTTTCCCTTTCCAGGTCACACTGCAGAAAGGAGACAGAGTGAATTCATTTTCTCTTCTCTTCTGCCCAGGACAGCCTGTGCTTCAGATAATTTGTAGAAAACTAGAATGCTAGACGCCCTACAGAGTTCCAAGATCATCTGGCTTCTTGATTTCTTCGTGTGCTAAAGCCCAGGAGAATCTGATATAATAACCTACGAACCACTCTCTTGAGAAGAACGCATATGCTCATCAAATACTGGACTCAAGCCCTATATTTTACAGACAACCCCTGAAGTCAAGTTAGGCTAAAACATCAGGTAAACAACTCCTAATGTATTCCCATGGCTCTATCTCATACATGCAGATCCCAAGTTTCAAACAAAGGATGTGACTTGGCCAGAGTCACATAGCAGAGACCATGAAGGAAGCAAATGGAATAAAATGGAAAATGATGCAGGTACCCTTCCAAACTCTAAGTCATCCTGTTAATCAAAAGTCGGGCTTATCATGTTGCTAGAAAAGGTGAAATGTTTTCAGAGGAATATATCCTTCTTTCATCTCAGAGTTCTAGCTGACCTTCTCATTGGAAATACTGAGGTTTTCTTTATCTTGCCCTCAGGGCAGGCCTACCTTGGTTCAAAGTTGCCTTTTCTGTGTTTGTCTCAGCCAATCAATAAGACCTTCACAGTTCAGTTCAGTCACTCAGTTGTGTCCGACTTTTTGCGACCCCATGAATCGCAGCACGCCAGGCCTTCCTGTCCATCACCAACTCCCAGAGNTTGCTTCCTGACCTGCATATACGTTTTTCAAGAGGCAGGTCAGGCGGTCTGGTACTCCCATCTCTTTCAGAATTTTCCACAGTTTATTGTGATCCACACAGTCAAAGGCTTTGGTGTAGTCAATAAAGCAGAAATAGATGTTTTTCTGGAACTCTCTTGCTTTTTCTATAACTTGGGTGCATTTATAAAGGTGAGCAAGTGTGAGAGTATGAATTAGAAACCAGTTTTAAGGAAATTAACATGAGTTCTAAAGAACTCTAAGTTAGTCTCATGTTGTTGTTTAGTCAGTAAGTCGTGTCCGACTCTTTCGTGACCCCATGGACTGTAGCCTGTCAGGCTCCTCTGTCCATGGGATTCCCAGACAAGAATATTGGACTGGGTTGCCATTTCCTTCTCCAAGGGATCTTCTCCACTCAGGGATCAAATTCATGTCTCCTGCATTGGCAGGGGGTTTCTTTCCAACTGAGCCACCAGGGAAGCCCAAGTTAGTTACACACTGGATGTTTAAGAGGTTTTCTGAATCTGAGGCTGTTCCTTTATTTAGAAAGTGGTTGTCTACTGAAGTGTTAGCAAGTAAAGTTTCTACAGTTGCTTTAATGATGAGATGAAACTAATTTCCAGCCACTATATTAATTTGTTCATTTGCAAAAGACTTGTTCTTTCAAGAACTAAAACATTCATCCTCGGATGCTGCATTTACTCTTAGCTTAGCAAATCCACATAATACAGTTCAAATACTCTCCGATGAGGCAATGTGACAGAATGAAAATGTGCCTGGGTTTTGGAATCAATAAAATCCAAATTCAAATACTGGATCTGCTATATCTAGACAGGTGATACGGATTTAACAGTTAAATTATTAATCAAATATCTACAAAGGATAAACGTCATCCTAGATTCTAATCCAAAATCTGAATTCATGACATCTAAGTGAATGAGGGCTTAGTTCATTCTTTCTTCTGGATTCTCTTTCTACTGGACTTTGTGATATTGGTGGCTTTTGAGCTGGGCATTAAAGAGTTGCCCTCAGTGTACAAAACTGAATATATTGGGTAGAGGAAGGTTAAAGGCAGAGACAATATTGTACTGAGGTACAGACATGCAGATCAGCAAATGATATATCAGTTCATGCTGAAAATGACTCAAATATTTGTGTTAGTTTATTTTGCCATATTAAAAACTATAACCACTGAAAATTAAAAGGCTATTGTTCAAATGACTATCTTTCTAAAGTATCACTGTCAGTTTTTTGACCAAGAGGAAATCTATAGTACCACTTATGGATTTTAAATCATTAGATAACATCAGTGTTTTAAAGTAGCAAAACAATAAAACAACAAGAGAAAGTTTTCTTGACATGGGATTTCATGATGAAAATCTTAAATATTATGGTTCAATATTCATGTGTTTTCACACTACCTACCAAGTTTTCAAACTGTACCTATTTATCCTTCTCCAACTACCATCACTATCTTTTTCAGGTGAAATTTCTTACAAATTACTTTGAGAAGCCAAAAATTCACAGTGGAAATTTCTTCCCAAGTCCTTCTTTAGATAAAACCTACTCAACAGGCAAATCTAATAATTTTTAGCAGTTCTAAACGTAGAGGATTCATGACTTCTTACTGTAATTGCAAAGGAACATACAAAGCAATTACTTAGTCACTGACAAAACCCACATTCAACTTTCGAAATAATGACTAATCTGATAGGAAAGACAAGACTTTGATAATTAAATACTAAAGTCTAGCCATTTGAGATAAGCACAGCAGGTTATATAACTGTCCTCTGCGCTCACAATATCCCTTTCTCCCTCTTGGATGCATAACATTTTTCAGTAATAATAGCACATGCAACAAAAAAATGTCACTGTACCGTAAGGAATCATTCTAACCACAAGTTATACTTCTGGCGAAGAGCAAAACCTCATTATTTTGGAGTTTACTAGTCTCATAAGAGGAAAACGTATCCATTAATAGTGTAAATAAAATCCCCTTGAGAATATATTAGATTCTTAAGAAAACAAAATAGTAAGCAAGCTGAGGCACCCATTCACACATAAATACTTGGAGTGTTCACTGAAAAGCGTTCTGAGCTGTGCTAGAATGGGCTTCTCAGACTTGGATATGATCTCCTTCTGTGCCCACGGATGGGCTGGCTCTCAGCAACAGTGGAAGATCCAGGATACACATGAAGCTTTTTCCTAGAAAGATGGGTGGCTCTTGTGCGCATGCCTTTGCCTGGAACCACTTAGCACAGTCACTATCCAGCCAGGGACTACATATCCCAGGTCCTTTGCACTCAGGAGGAAACATGTGACTAGCTCTTACCAATGGAATATGCAGGGAAAATGTGGGCTCCCTTCAGGGCTATGGGGACTAAGGAGTGTTCCTTCTTCATGCTCTCTCTCCCTTCCACCAGCTACAGGCAGACAGTCATAAGCCTCAAAGATGGGATTATGGGTTGAATCCTCTCTTCCCCACCAAACTCACGAAGTCCTAAGCCCCAGTCTATCAGAAAATAACCTTATTTAGAAATAGGATAATTACAGATGTGATTAGTTAAGATAAAGTCACATTGAAAGCGGGTGGGCCCGAACCTAGTATGACTGGTGTCCTTATAAAAAGGGGAAATTTGGACAGACAGGAACAGAAGGAGATGACATGAAGGGTCACAGGGAGAAGACAGCCGTCTACAAGCCAAGGAGACGCCTGGCACAGATCCTTCTCTCACAGCCTCAGAAGAAACCAACCCTGTCAACACTTTGATCTTGGATTCCTAGCCTCCAGAACTGTGAGGCAACATATTACTTTTATTTAAGGTCTCCAGGTTGTGGTACCGTCTAACAGCAGCCTAGAAACCCAGCACAGATGGCAAGGCCAGAACAAGACAGGAGGCTGGGTTCAGGATTCCTGAATAACTGCTGAGTAAAAAGCACTTTACCTATCAGAAATACCTACAGTGGGTCAAAATTTAGCAAGAAAGGAAACTTTTATTGTGCCAAACCATTGACTATTGAGGGTTTACTTGTAATAATAGCTAGATTATGTATTAATAATATTANAAGGCCAGAACAAGACAGGAGGCTGGGTTCAGGATTCCTGAATAACTGCTGAGTAAAAAGCACTTTACCTATCAGAAATACCTACAGTGGGTCAAAATTTAGCAAGAAAGGAAACTTTTATTGTGCCAAACCATTGACTATTGAGGGTTTACTTGTAATAATAGCTAGATTATGTATTAATAATATTAAGATTTAATTAAGTATTAATAATTTAACTGGCAAGTAATTTTTAAAGCTCTTTTACATAGAAAAAAAAAACAAAGAACACAGAGAACAATGTAACATCCATGTAAACTTTTAGGATAAAAGGGAACTTCAAAGAAAATATGAGTTTACAGGAAGATACTTGGGGGTAATTCCCCCAAACCCTCCCCAGGGTACAAATGTACTCTCCTCTGCCAGTAGAAACAGAAGTTCCTCAAGAATTTTAAACAGGTCACAATGTAAATGTTTAAATTATGCTATAATTCGCTTAAAACAATTATTTTGCAAATTCAGAGAAACATTTCTTCCAAGTGGCCCAAGTGTGTTAAATCCTACTTGAGTACTAAGAACAAGAATATTGCAAAATGAAGTCTCAGTTTTTTCCAAAGTTCTTTACTAATATTATTTTTAATTAATCTGAAGAGATGTCACCATGTAACACCGTCTTCTCTCAACTGTAGACCAAAAAATGTACTTCCTTCGTGGTAGGTAACTAACATGGAATCAATATACTGTTTTCCTTTTATTATTTTTTTCCCCTTGCATGAAAAAGTGAAAGGACAGATATCCTTGCTAAGACATAGAATTGTAATTCAAAATACCTCAAAAGCTGAGCTGGCAGCTGGGTTCTCCTGTTTATAGAAAAGCTAGGATGATTCACCCTGAGCTCAGAGCTCAATTTAGATCATAGCATCTGGATTTCAAACACATGTGAGATATGGCCACAGGTTTCCAGGTCCTAAACTGATCCAAGATGGAGACTGGAGACCATTCACCAGAAGGATACCAAATGGAGAAAGTTGCCCGAGGGCAAGAGGAGACTCAAAGGTGTTTGAAAGATCTGGCCACAGGCAGCCTGCTCCAAATTGCCAAGCACATTGGTATTTCTTTAAAAAAAAAAAAAAATTTGTATTTATTTATTTCTTGGCTGTGCAGCATGTGGGAATCTTAGTTCCCTGAACAGGGACTGAACCTGTGCCCTCTGCAGTGGCGTATGGTGTTATAACCCATTGGACAACCAAGGAAGTCCCACGCATCAGCATTTCCTGCAGCGGGCAGGTGCTGGGGAGGCCACGGGTAAGACGGCCAGAGGATGACACTAAACAGTCCAGTCCCCTCGTCAGCTTTGTCACGGTCAGAAAACATCCCTCAACAATGACCCCTTTCCTGAAGTAGTCATTGTTCAGATTTAACTATGGGAATCTGGCAGTAAAAGGAAAAATCAGAGAGAGCACACAGTTCCTACTAAGATTCTATTTTACTTTGTTTTGAAGAGAAAAACTAGGATAATGGAAGAGGTGAATTTTTTATTTTTTAATTTTATTGAAGTATAGTTAATTTACAATGATGTATTAGTTTCAAGTGCACAGCAAAGTGATTCAGTTATATATATACACACACATATATATGTTCTTCTTTAGATTCTTTTTCATTATAGTCATTAAATGATATTAAGCATAGTTCCCTGTGCTATACAGTAGGTCCTGTTGTTTACCTACTTGATATACTCTAGTAGGGTGTATATGTTCATCCCAAACTCCTAATTCACAAGACGGAAATTTTTTCAATGATCTTTTTATTCTTGATGAGAAGAAATCATAGCCTCAGTCACTCTCATATAAACTACACACTGAAATCTAAGAGAAGAGGGAAAAAACAGTAGCAAAAAATCTTCCTTGCCCAATTTTATCTCCATCAGACTTCATCTTGCTGCTTCCTTCATTTTCCTTGAGTGTAATCTACCCAGAAATGTTGGTGATGCTGCAGCGATGGATTTTATGTGCAAGAAAAATAAAAAATCCTTCCCCTACTGCTTCTCCTCACCTTCCCGCTCCAAGGTCTCTCTTCCTCTCTCCCCTTCTTGTCTCTTTGTTGTGAATGTCAGGGCTGTCAGTGTCACAGCCTGACATGATTAGTGTTTCTGACACGACACCAAGAAGCAGACGGGGAGCAAGGAGAGCGGGCGAGGATGCGCAGCCATGTATAGAAGTCAAAGGGAAAAAAGCCCAACCTCCGTCCTCTGAGGCTCCCTGATTACAGAGCAGCTTATAAATCACCCTGGATTCTTCTCATTTATCCAACTAGTCTGTTTTTCTACTCCTGGGCAGATTCCGAAGGTGTGGATCTATTCTATGAGATCAAAGTCAGGGGCTCTAATAACAGATAAGACAGAATTCGTGATTCAGCAGATTCTCAGCTATGAAGGGTAACCATCACCACCCTCTGGAAGGATAGCACTAGTCCATTTCGAGTATCGATTCGCTGCACTTTGTCACTCTAATGATGTTATCTCATTAAAAGAGATAAATGCCCTACTGTTCTTCCAAAAGCATCTGCTTCTTACTCTCCTCTCTTTTTCAACAGCATGGCTCTCTCAGCAGCACATTAAAATCAAATTGAAATCCAATGCAGGGCTTGGCGACAAGAGCTGCTTACGGAGGCTTCTTTTTAATTGCTTTTTTCTACTCTCGACCCCCAAGCTGCTCTCTCCATCCACTGGTCACCCATAGAAACAAGAAATATAAATAAAGAGAAACAGATGCAGAAAGTAATAATAATAGGAAACATTTTATTGAGTGCTGTTCCATGGAGCCTCTCTGCCCTGCCAACATTTCATATCTCCTACTTTGACCTTGTGAGGTAAGTAGAACAACCCCCAGTGTGTAAACGAAGAAGTGGAGTCTGCTGTTAAGGTCCTTGCCCACGATTACACAGGTAGTGGGAGGCTGGACCACATGTGAGCAAGGGTACATCCAACACACATCCTCTTTTTCTAATCCCCATCTAATCTCATTCGTGGAACAAAGAAGTAAATATGATTGCAACTTGATTAGAATAGATGGGAAAAAATGTAAGAGAAGGTGGCAATTATTCTTCAGCCTGCTCACACCCAGGAACACAATGCCATAGGCAGTGCAATGGTTTTGTTTCAACAGATTTCCTATTAAATAAAAAAGGTAGCAATTTTCCATAATGAATGTTTTATACATTATTCCTTTGTGTATCAGGCCTCTAAAGTACACATTATTAAAGTCTATTAAAGTCTGTATTTAGCAGCATTACTAATGTGTCTTTGGGGAAATTATTACAATGAAACGGCATCAGTCTTTCACAAAATTTCAATTGTTTAATATTCCTCTTCTGATCTTCAATACACGTCTATTTTTAGCCATAATCAGACCTCACCCGAAATGCCATAATCCCGTCCTAGAGCTGTCACAACATATTGTTTACGGGTAGAATTTAAGAAATAACAGGAAATGAAGATATTGCTAATTTCACCCATCATTTTTTATTGTTTTTTTCCCATAACTCATTGCAGTTTTCCTACTGTTCTAATTAACAGGTGCTCCTCGATCACTGACATGTGATGACACCTTACCTCTGTGGCTTGTGCTGGCTAACTTAATTAATTGCTCACATTTATATATAATTGAGACTAGCCTCTCAAGATAATGCCACTTTATTAACGTCTAAGGATGTAAAAAATTATAAAACTATTTCATTAAAAAAAGGCAAATCAACCAGAAGAATATATAAACTGTGATTAATCAAATCTAAATGTTTGCATTTAAACCTAAATATTTTCATTTATGAGCAATGAGAAATACGTGTCTTCTGAGCATTAACTGAGGAGTTTCTACAAATTAGGTAGTTTTACCTACTCAGAATAGGCACCTCTCCTCTAGCTAGTACGTGTTATCGATTTTATCACACAGTAGGAGGTTTTTAAAACATAAAGCTGAGGACATACATACATTCAAAAGCACAGTGCTCCCTGAAAACATCTTACAGAAGACAATAATGCTAGGCTTATTTTTATGGAGATAAAAGATAACAAAAAGCGGGAAAAACATCAAACAATTCCACATTATAAGGCCTCCATAGCACAAAAAGGGAAGGATAAAAAGCAATTCGAAGTATTAGGTACTCAAATTAATAAGGTGGGGTTGAAAGCAAACTCTCTGTTATGTATTTCCCCTCCTGCAGTGACTGCACTGGTGGAGATGTGTTCACAAAATCAGGCAAAGCAAGTGGATTATTAATATTCTAACAGACAAGACACAGATCAACTGAATAGTCATGTTTCCAATCACCAATTAACTAAATAGGATGAAACTTAATTGTCTCCATTAAAGCCGGGAGAAAAGGGGCAGAGCTGAGGGCTTAGAAGGATGTCAGGGCATTCCTCCACACGATGCCCGGGACCAGGATCCACCGACCTCTTTGTTACCAAGGACCCAGTCACCACCAGGATCAAAGAAAGCGCTCACCACACACATCACGTGTCCAAAGGACCCGGCTAATGATGCGACAGGCTGGTGTGGGCTTAGTTCCACACAGTGCTGCTGAACAAGACTCCCGCGGTTCAGTCAACATTCAATTACAGCTCAACACGAAGGCTGGTAGGGCAGTTAGGAAAAAAAAAAAAAAACAACGAAGCAAAACTTGTTGTAATCAAGAAAATCCTAGGCACATCTCTCTAAACCCTCAAGAAATAAGGATGGTAAGAGTCCCAAACTGACGCTCACAATGTATGTTAACTGCCACTAAAAACAACCAAGTGAGACCAAGCACCCTCTTTCCTCCAAGTGAGAACAGTTCTATGGTCAGTAGCTGCAGCTAAGGGCTTTCCTGGTGGCTCAGACAGTAAGGAATCTGCTTGCAACACAAGAGACGTGGATTCGATCCCTGGGTCAGGAAGATCCCCTGGAGAAGGAAATGGCAACCCACTCCTGTATTCTTCTCTGGGAAATTTCATGGAGAGAGGACCCTGGAGGGACAGAGTTCATGGGGTCGCAAAAGAGTCAGACGTGACTTAGTGACTGAACAGCAGCAGCTGTGGCCACATTTCAAAGAGCCTGTATCATGATTCCCAGCTCAGTCTCTCAGACTTGAAATCAGATTGCAGTCATGTCAAAACATATTCCTTTTCCTGCTCTGGGTCTGGGATGGTCTGAAACCAAGAGTCCAATCTGAAGCTTTAATTTCCCTCCTCCCCGTCTGGATTCTCCCTCATCTTTTTTTATATGATGGGGAGCTGGTAAGTGAGGCTATTGAAGCCTGGCCCTCAAGTCAAGACACTGCCAAGCCACCAGTAACACTGCAGCGGGGACCTTGGTCTCAGAGCTCCCACAGCATCCTGCCTTTGAAGCCACATTCTCTGTACAGAAAGGTTCAAATTTTTAACTTACACCCCAGACCATAAAGATACATGCTCAGAGGAGCAGGCATAGACCACTGCCCCAACATGTGCTGCACTGAGAGGCAGAGGTGAGCCCCATGCCTGAGGCTGAAATGTGCTCCTGGTGAAGCAGAGAGGAGCAGGAGCCTTGGCAGCAAAACGGAAGCACTGATGTTGCTTCCCCAGTAGTGAGGACTGTCTAGGGGAGAATTCCACCTCATTCAGGAAGCAACTCTCAAACAGCAGGTCTGTTTTACATATGCTTACAAACACAAGTTCTAGACATGCACACATTTTAAAGACCGATAAGCATAAACATACTCAGTTAATTCCAACTTTGTCTCCTCCCTACTTCATGCCAAGCTGACCATCCACTAGGTTATGTTTTTTTATTTTACTAACTTTTATTGGAGTATTATGGGCTTTCCTGGTGGCTCAGATGGTAAAGAATCTGTCTGCAATGTGGGATACCTGGGTTTGACCCCTGGGTCGGGAAGATCCTCTGGAGAAGGGAATGGCAACCTACTCAGTATTCTTGCCTGGAGAATTCTGTGGACAGAGGAGTCTGGCGGGCTACAGTCCATGGGGCCACAAAGAGTCAAACACAACTGAGCAACTAACCCTTTCACACGTAGCTGCTATAATGTTGTTAGTTTCTACTCTACAACAAAGTGAATCCACCTTATGTATATATATAACCGCTCTTTTTTGGATTTTCTTCCCATTTAGGTCACCCCAGAACAGATTATAGAGTTCTCTGTGCTACACAGTAGGTTCTTATTAGTTATCTATTCTATACATAGTATTGATAGTACATATATGTCAATCCCAACATATGTTAATCTCAATCTCCCATTCATCTCACTGCCCCATTTCTTGATGTCCATACATTTGTTCTCTATGTCTGTGTCTCTATTTCTGCTTTGCAAATAGGCTCATCTGTACAGGTTATGTTTATTTTAAATATGCACTCCTATACCTCTCAGAAGGAAATCATATTCCTGTTTCCATCCTAAAAATTCAGACTTGCCCAGTGCAGTACAAAGCCAAGAGACTGGAGGTCTAATTTCCACACACCTCACATCCAGCAGAACTCAATTTACATGTCACCCTTGTGCTAACAAAGTTTCACACAGCTTCACAAATTCTACAAAGTAAAGTTTTAAAAATAAAGAACAAGGGCAATGTTTCTTTAAAGATGCAGAAGGTGAGAACAGATGTGCTACAATGTCCAGGCCCCTCTTGAACCAGGGGCCAGGGACCACCTTCTTCTTAGAGTAACTACTGCCAAATACAGGACACAGGCACAGACCAGACTCCTAACTGAGGATATGCTTAAAAATGATTGCAGACCCTAAAGAGCCTTTGTCCAGGTCAGTTGCTTCTGTCAATGTGGGGCTTCCTGGTAGTTCAGATGGTAAAGAATCTGCCAGCAAAGCAAGAGACTCAGGTTCGATCCCTAGGTTGGGAAGATGCCCTAGAGTAGGAAATGGCAACCCACTCCAGTACTCTTGCCTGGAGGATTCCATGGACAGATGAACCTGGCGGGCTACAGTCCATGGTGTCGCAAAGAGTTGGACATGACTGAGCAACTCACACACTTTGCCATATTAAAAATTAAAATGGAGACATTCTTGGAACAGGAAAACACAAGCAAACATACCAACAGCCATCAGGGGGATGACATCATAGCATGTCATGGAGCCTCTCAAATTGTACTGTATACTTGAGAGACAGTGAAAAGGGCAAAAAATGTCTCAGTACTATTATGAAAATAGTTTTGACCTTGCAGGTGGCCCATAAGTGGGCACCCCAGGGGTCCCCAAACCACAGCTTGAAAACCATTGGTCTAAACTTGGCGCTTTTAGCAGTATCTTGAATAAGAGGATGTAATAGCCACTGAATTCAGTGGCTATTCTAGAGCATTTCTCAATATACTACTGCCTCTAAAACGTTAGTACATTAGAATACTCCTTCCTGGTAATATGTCAAATAGAATGACTTCCACATTCAGATCCGTTTGACCAATGCTTCTTTCTCTTTTTATCTGCCATTAAATATTTCCACCCACTTGTACCTCAAATGCAAAACAGCTAAAAGTGTATTTACTGTAAAATGCCTGCTTTTTCTGATTGTAAATCATACATATAAATACTAATTGCAAGAAAGTTCAGGATGGGGAACCTGTCTATACTTGTGGTAGATTTATGTTGATGTATGGCAAAACCAATACTGTAAAATAATTAACCTCCAAAAAAATAAAAAAAAAAGAAAAGAGAAAGAGGAATTAAAAAAAAAGAAAGTTGAAAATAAAAAAAAAATTTTTTTTAACAGACTTTGATTTTTGCATAGTTATGGAGACTGGAAGTCTTTGATCAAAATCCAGTAGGACTTTGGTTTCCAGTGAGAACTTTCCTCCTGGCTTGTAGATGGTCACTTCTCACTATGTCATCCTCATCTGGCCTTTCTTCACTGTGTTCGGGGCAGGGGTTAGTGGAGAGAGCTCTCAGGTATCTCTTCTCACAGAAAAATATTTTCTTAAATAAGAAACATGCATACCTTATACCTGTCCTCGGGAAAAACACTTGCAGAATTCTGGGCAGAATCCTCATAGTCTGTTTTCCCTTTTTTTTTTTTTTAATGTGGACCATTTTTTTTTTTTTTTTTAAGTCTTTACTGAATATTGCTTCTGTTTTATGTTTTGGTGTTTTGGCATCGAGGCATGTGAGATCTTAGCTTAAACTCATACCCCTTGCACCAGAAGGTGAAGCCTTAACCATTGGACCACGAGGGAAGTCCACCGCAAAGTCTTCTTCATCATATATATTTTTAATATTTAGTGAAGTCTCTATCTTAAAGATAACTGCATGCCTTATTTCAAAATACTATTTTTAGTAGGAAAGAATTCATATTAATTAAGAAAATTTAGAACATATAGGCAAAAAGAAGACAATGCTCTTAGTACTTTGCTGTGTATCTACAATCTTTTTGCTGTGGGCAGAAGTGAATCTTTAAAAATAAATAATGATCAAACTGTATATATTGTTATGTATTACTAACTTGCCTTCTTCACAATTTACTGGGAACATCTTTTTATATCATTAAATATTCTACCATCCCTCATCATTTTTACTGTCTGGATGTGTTATGGCTATTATTTTTTAAAAGTTACTATGATAATATATAATGAAAATCTTAGCTAAATTTTTACACGCATCTGTGACAATTTGGAAAAGACTCTGATGCTGGGAGGGATTGGGGGCAGGAGGAGAAGGGGCTGACCGAGGATGAGATGGCTGGATGGCATCACGGACTCGATGGACGTGAGTCTGAGTGAACTCCGGGAGTTGGTGATGGACAGGGAGGCCTGGCGTGCTGTGATTCATGGGGTTGCAAAAAGTTGGACATGACTGAGCGACTGAACTGAACTGAACTGATGACAATTTTCACTGAGTTCTAGAAATGGAATTTCTGAGTTAAAAGGTATGTGTATTTTGGAAGCTTTGATACACACGAAGTCCCCTTGAGAAACACTCTCTTTCATTGACCGTGAATGAGAGAGGGCTGTCAGTCCTATCTATACCTTTGATAAGTAACTGTTGAAAATCCTCCTTGATTGTATAGGTAGAAATAAAATCTCATTGTAGAAGATACCATCTCATCATTTTACTTTGTCTTACTTTGATAACTTCTGGGATTGGGTATTTTCTTGTAAATTATTTGCTGATCACATTTCTTCCTTTATTGACTTTATTTTTCTATTCTTTGCCCATTTTCTATTAGAGGAATCACTCATCTTCCTGACGCTCAAGAGTTTTTCATAAATTAGCTAACTGTCTGACACATGTGTTGTATATGTTACCCGGCTAGTCTCCTGTGTATTAGGATAGTTCAGAATGTCTTCTGATGGAAAAACATCTTTAGGTTTTATACAAATACATTTTCTTCCTCTATCATTTCTGTCACTAGATATTAATAAGGCCCTCCTTATTCCAAGATGATTTAAGCTGTATTTGTATTTTTTTCTGTGTCATTGGTTTTCGAAGGGTTCTCCAAAGTCTGCCAGGAGGGGAATTTGGCCATTTGCCTGCAGAAAAACAACAGTGGAGACTCAAAATAAAGACTGGTCACTGGGTAAAACCACCCAGCGTGTCCTAGAAAGGGGAAGAAAGAGATCTTACACGTTTACTGTTCACCAATCCCTCATCCTGCATCCAGTAGCTCTATTAACTTGCTCTTCAGCTGGAAGAAGTTTCAAACGGAGAAAGTTCGAACATCAGATGCAGGCTTATTAAACTCTGGAGTGAGACAACTCCTCATGTTGGCCAGAACGGAGGTTTTGGACAGTCAAGACCTTTGTTTTGTTCCCTGGTGAATAGCAAGCATGGTCATGGTACACAGTGTATACATGATAAATGTGCTGAAGGATGAAGGACCTGACATTGTTATGTGTCTGCTGGGTGTTTCATAGGAAGATCCAAGGGTGTGAGTCCTGGCCTTCACTGCTTCCTATTAAGGAGTGGCAGAGTAAGAAAAACTCTAAATGAAGGCAGAAATGAAATTTTCAGTGTTACTTTTCTATCAACTGTAGAGATACTGATTTGCGTGTAAAGGTGAAACTGCCTCTAACTTAGCACAGTAGGATGTGGTGCTGAAGATTGGAAAATATTCAGAGAAAAAATTATGCTGGGCTGAGTAAGCAAAATAGTGGCATCCACCCAACGAGAGAGATAAGAGATATCACCTTCCTCCATTTGATGCCATGGCATATGTCTAAGGCAGTAATAATCAGATTTAGCCTTATCTGAACATGACAAGGAAGAAACAGTTCTAAGAAGATTCATTTTCACTGTGGGGGTAGAGTGAGGAGCACTCTGGGCAATAACGGAAAAGTCAATTATTCTTCAATGGAGTGTCCTCATAAATTCAAGGCAGAGAACAGCATGTGATGCGCCTTCATGAGAATGATGACCACGAGGGAAAGCGTTTAGGATCATAATTCCAAGCTTGCTTCTAGGGAGAGAGCTCTTTCAAAAGCAGAACTTTGTTCCTGTAAGTGTGGTTCTGTGCTACACAGTGGCATGTCCTAACTGCACACCACTCTGCCCAGTTTATATCCACAAAATCCCATTCTGTCCAACCTCTCATTTGGCTACGATTTTCTAAGTTACACGCTAAAATCCTCTCTTGACAGCATGACAACACATACAAACAACACATAGAAATATAAATTATAGATAAAAAATATAAACACAAAACAATAATCCTTCTGGTTAGCAAAATTTATAACAGTAAAATATATATTTATACATATTAACAAGAGGATAACCAAGAAAGTAGAAAGGGTAAAGATGCTGGACAAATTTAAAATGAAATCCTAATTATAAAGTTTTTGATCAACACAAAAGATTGGAAAGTCAGCTCTTGCAAAGAGCTCCAAGGAGAATATGAAAGTTGGAAACATAGTCTGCAAGTTTGCCTAAGCCCAGGGAGCATGAGAATCCTGGGGAAATTTTTACATATACAGTTTCCTTAAGTGTGAGGCTAGAGCACAAAGCCCAGAAATGTACAAGCATTAAAGTCTGTTTACAAGACTGAAAAGGTGAAGAGACTGGGAGGGTATCCACCCTGTATCAACCTGACACATCCCACGCACGCCGGCCTTCGGAAACGGCCCTAAGTTCACAGTGAACATTGTGGTGGCTGGGAATGCCCTCTCTTTTCTGCCAGCACTAAGGTATATGCACTGGCTATCAAGGGCCAGAAGTGCACCCCTTCCAGGTAGGTGCATTCCAGACCCGGGCACACAGAGAAGTTCCAGAATGTGAGGAATGAAGGCCCTACCTGGCTGCCAGTGGCTCCTATCAGATTACTCCTGTTAGATTAGTTAGACACACTGCCAATTCTTGATGCCATGCGGCCGTTCCTATGTTTTCTAGAGGGTTCTGTCTCCAACTGACCCAAAAGGAAGCTGTCAGTGCCCAGCTGTGATCAGAATTGTGGTGTTTCAGAGGAGCAGCTCTGGACCCTAGGATGTCCCAGACCCCACCCCAACCCGGCCAGACATGTCCCTAGGCAAAGTGTCACAAAGCGAGCTGGGGTTTGGGAAGGAAGGAGAGTGATTACTGTGTATGTCCAAGGAAGTGGAAAATGTACAACTCAGATGTCTCTAAGCTTCTAGGAATATTTTTACTCAGAAAATCAGTCATATCCTCAAAATTATTTCCAATGTTCTAATTTATTATCCTAACTGATGAGGTGACTGTCTAGTGTGCCAAGGTCTGTTTCCTTCCCAGGGGGTGACCTATTTTTTTGTATTATGCCAAGAAAACTATAAGAAAAATGCTGACCGATGAAGGTTACACATCATGCTTAATCACCACTTTGACTTACAATAACATAAAATAAAACATTCACTGGGTCATTCAGGCAAGAACATACCCTCTCAAGCAACCGACACACCTACCGAGACTTCTGAAATTTCTGAGTCTGGTTCCCAGCTGTGTGTCAAGAGCCAAACCATGACATCAGGTCTTGCGTTGCCCAGGAGAAACTCAGAGCAGGGCTGTCACAGCAGACTGTGCTTGCCAATCTGAGATTTCCCAAGAGTTGTCTTAGCTTTTCACTACATCAAACTGTCAGTGATAGAAGCCAAGGTCTGCAATGATCGCCATGATGAATCTCCTTCCCTCCCCTACTTCCAATGTTGACCTTGGGGAAGAATATCTGCCCATCTTCCAGGATTCCAAAGCTCACTCCTCAAAGACTGTTAGGGGGCATTACGTGAAATAAGTCAGAGAAAGACAAATACGGTATGATTTCACTTGTATGTGGAATCTAAAAAAAATACAACAAAAACAAATATAACGAAAAAGAAAGACTCAAATATAAAGAATTAAGAAATTAGTGGCTACCAGCGGGGAGAAGGAAGGGGGAAGGGCCACACAGGGGTAGAGGAGTAGGAGATATGAACTGTTAGGTAAAACAGCTACAAGGATAGATTACACAACATGGGGAATATAGCCAGTATTTTATAATGACTATAAATGGAGCATAACCTTTAAAAGTTGTGAATCACTATACTGTACGCCTGTCACTTGTATAATATTGTCCAGCAACTACTGTTGCTGTTGTTCAGCTGCTCAATCATGTCCAACTCTGTGACCCCATAAACTGCAGCACCCCAGGCTTTCCTGTCCTTCACTATCTGAGTTTTCTCACTCAATGTCCACTGAGTCAGTGATGCCATCCAACTACCCCAGCAACTATATTTCAATTAAAAAAAACATATGGATTAAAAAAAAAAAGGTTTAAGTATTGAACCCAAAGTGGGGAAAGGTCAACAAAGCTTTCTTTCTCTTTGGCTTGGCTCAGTCAAATGAAAATCTCTCAAAAAAAAAAAAAAAAAAAAAAAAAAGCGTTGGGACTTCCCTGATAGTCCAGTGGTTAAGACTGCGCTTCCAGGGAAGGGGGCAGGGGTTTGATCCCTGGGCAGGGAACTAAGATTCCGCATACTTCACAACATGGCCAAAAACCCCCCAAAACAATGGCGTGCTTTTTTCTGATCTCTTCTGATGGGGTAAAGCAACCATGCCCATAAAAGGGCCAAACAATAGCCATGAGAAAAACTGCCCCTGGAAAACGGATCTTAGCAAAAGAACCTCAACAAGTTACATGGGCTTCCTAAAATTGAGGAGTCCAGTGGTAGAGTTTTAAGACCAAATCACCTAAAAGCACTGTCCAATTCCACTACAATCTATGGTGACCTCTTGTTGCAGTCTCTGGAACTGTCTCTCCCCTGTTTTAAATCCTTTAGGGGCTCTCAGAATGCAATCCGTCCCTCCTTCTCTGGGCAGGTGTTCTCAAGCAGGCCTTTTTTTGTTCCCTAAAGGGTCACTGGCCAACGTGTTGGGACATTTTTCATTGTCACACTGAAGTGAAGGAAGTTGAATGCTACTAAACACCTCCAACACAGATGACAGCCTCACATGACAAAGGACTTCCTGATCCAAACATCCATAGTGCCAAGGTTGAGAAATCCTGCTCTAGCCATACAAACTCTATTGTTCTCTAAGCATGGCAGACTTCCTCATAAGCTCCTGCATCTCTACACAGGCAGTTTCCTTTACCTGCAATGCCCTGCCATACTTCTGTGCCCAAGAAATGACCCTGTAGCATACAGAATCCAACTCGAGACGTCACTTCCTCTATATGCCCCTTTCCAGGTTCCCCAAAGAGAGAGGTTCCTTCTGTGCTTCTCCAGTTTCTGGTACTCACCTCACACCAGTCACAGGGCCCCTAAATTGTCTGTCACCTGCTAAAGGCAGGACCTCAGCCCCATTCATCACTTTTTCCCCAAGTGCCCATCTGGAGATCAATCACTGCATGCTGAGTAATCAATCAAGGAATAAATGCAAATATTGCCAGGCCGTGCTAAGTCACTTCAGTCATGTCTGACTCTGTGCGATCCCATGGACTGTAGCCTGCCAGGCTCCTCTGTCCATAGGATTCTCCAGGCAAGAATCCTGGCATGGGATACCATGCCCTCCTCCCGGGGGTCTTCCGAACACAGGGATTGAACTCATGTCTCTTTAAGTCTCCTGCACTAGCAGGTGGGTTCTTTACCATTGGCGCCACCTGCACCTAAGGCTTGCTGGCAACAATATCTGAGGGACAACAGTGTCCCCAACACTAGAAACAAAAACAGCAAAAAACTAATCAAATGCTTATAATGTAGACAGGGGCTGTATTAAACCCTAGGACACATATCAACTCATTTCATCCTTAAAACAACCCTGCGAGTTACATACCATCACCACCAGCATTTTACAGATGAGGAAACTGAGGCACAGAGCCATTAAGCCACTTTCTCAAGGTCCTCAAAGCTAGCTGATATTTAAACCCAGGTAGCTTGGCCCTTGAGCCTCAGTCTTCCAATATCCATGGCAAGACAATTGTACTAACAACCGACAGTCCAGCTGCTCAGAGGCCTCCGATGAACACAGCTGACACCTCTAGAACTCTACACCACCAGCAGCCTGTGACCCTGCCTGTCGACACTGCTTGCCAACCTCCATAATGCTTCTGGCAGGAGACACAACCTCCTCACATCACAGAAAGACATCACATACCCAGGGAAATTCATGGTACCATCAAGAAGACACAAAGGATCAGTCCCCAAAGTGCCTCTTACCTTGTTCATGCTGTAGGGACTGCAGCAAGGAATCAGACATGTCACAATGCGAGGAAGCTCTTAAAGATTCTCCTTGCTTTTGTTGACCTCACTTCCTGAAGCAGACAGCTGCACTGTAATCACAAACAAAGAAAAGATCTTTCAGAGCAGTCCTGTGCCCAGAGGAACTTTTTGCCATGATGGCAAGGCTCCATGCCTGTGCTAGTCAACACTGGTAGCCACGAGCCATATGTTGCTACAGAGTACTTGAATTGTGGCCAGTGCAACTGAGGGCTGAAGTTTAAATTCTGTGTAATTTTAATTAAAGCTCAATGTAAACAGCCATGTGTGGTCAGTGGTTACCATAATGGACGGCGCAGGTCTAGAGAGTCTAATCAAGAGTCTTGAGGCCACAGACAACAGGCACACCAGTGTCCAAGGAAAGGTTGGATATCATATGCTCTGAGTGACTGTGGATGCACAGGGAGAAGAATGCTCGTTCATTCAATAACTATTTTTTGAGTACTTACTGTGCACTGAGTACCGAGGATACAGTGACCAGTAAGCCAGGGCGGTCAGTTATATAAGGGCTTCTAGTGTAGCCTCTAGTCTCCTTGGGAAGGGAAAGGCTCTAACATATGAGCAGCAAATGTGCCAAATCTCAATATCATGCAGCCCACAGGAATAAAGGAACAGACCAGTTGAGACTTCCCTGGTGGCCCAGTGGTTACCATTCTGCACTTTCACTGAAGGGGGCATGGGTTCGATCCCTGGTCAGGGAACTAAGATCTCACATGCTGCATGATGCGGTAAAAAAGAAAAAACCAACCAACCAACCAAGAACAGACCAGCATTTGCTGGAGCCTGACTGTACCACTGTCAGGACTTAATAGCTAGAGCCTTCCATGGAGCTTTTTGAGAGGCAGTGTACCAGAAGGAGTTCTGTTTTCCATGGGCCAAATGAAGCAGATGACCCAACATCCTCTCAAATGGGAAACAGGGTCTATGTTTTTATCCACATTGTTGGTTCTTTAGGTAGGTTTTTCAATTCATTTGAATTACATTTTAGAACACAATGGTCCTTGTTCAGTTCCAAGATTCTTAATTTGTCAAATATTAAGGAAAAATAAATAGAGAAAATATATTCAACCACTTAATTGGGTTGGTAGCCTTTTCCTTTGAAAGATGTTTCTGGGAGGATTTGAAAGGAGAACAAAACATCGTAAAGTGCCTTATAATCCCCTTATTTCTGTGTGTTTTCAGGTTGCAGCTAGGAAGGATTTATATATCTGAATCTTTCCATAAAGCCTGGAATTCGAGGTTCAAGCAGCAGTGTCTTAAAAATATATTATTTTTAATTATAACAACAGTGTAGAAAATATTCAATATTCAGACTCCCACTGGCCCAGCATCGCCTTTAGTTTTTAGCAGCCAGCCTTCGTCTACTGGAGAACAACATGAGGCGTGTCTGCTGACTGAGTCGAAGGCACTTAAGTCCAAGGCTGTGTTCCCCATTTTAACATCCTTCACTAAGAAGGAAGTGACTTTGCAATATACATTTTCAAAAACTAAACCCTTACTCCACGCACGTTATCATTCCGCAAACACAATGTTATTATAAATCAGAAGAAGGGAGAGGAGACTGCCGATCACTCCTCGGCTATTTGAGACACATAAATTCCAAAGAAAATATTACATTCAGCCATAGCAATAACATATTCTAACAATGATGTACAACATGAAGAGACCCTGGAATTCTGCCTCTGTAGCCTAAATACATCCAAAAACACCCTCATCTGGACACGAGACCTGGGTAATCACTGCTTCAAAGCCAAGAAAATTCAACATTTAATTCTAACCGAGCTTAAAAGTGACTGAAAGAAAATTCTGCATGTAATTTATACTCTCTGAATTTCTAGAAGCAGATGTTAATGCACTTCGGGGTTTTAAAGGAGAAATCTAGACATGTTATTTCCTTTTTGACATATGTACTTGATCCGTTTAAAAACTATAGCCCAACAATGAACTGGGAAGTTTGTTCAAAAACCTAGCAGAGATGCCTGATGTCACAATTCCATTCAAAGGGACACATTGGTATCAACACAGGAAAGGTGGGCACAAGAAGATAATAACAAACAGACAAGGATTCTTGAGCATAATTTCCCCAAGGAAACCCCACCCAGTTCCAATCATCCCACTATCCCTATGCCCTGAGAACCTGCTTACATAGCTTGCAGTAAACTAATTTTGGATCCTCTCCTGTCCGCCACCCCTGCCAAGTGCTCTTGTATCGTTTTCATGTATGTCGGTTCTACAACAAAGTCAGAATAAAAACTCTCCAAGGGAAATATTAATCACCTAGAAAATTCTTAATAAATATCATGAACAGATTTTTTTTTTTTCCTTTGCTCTCACTCATAGGGCCGAGAGTGATGTCACGACTCTTAATGGAAGGCCTTAAAAGCAATGTTGATAATCGTTGCAAATGGCCTTCAGGATTTTTTTTAGAAGAAAATATTTCCAGGTCCAGGATCACAAATCTTTTTTTAAAGAAGTACTGTTAAGAATACCTTACACAATGCTCAAAACTGTACAATGCATTTTTATATTCTTTAGTACTGGGATCAATTTTGAGTGGTAGTTTTCCTAATTAGGAAATTGGATGCAGAGAGGAAAAAGAATTCTTAGTCATGCTGTAGTAGGCAGTAGACCCTGTGCTGGAAGTGACTTCATTTCAAGACACTATAGAATTAAAATAAGTTCAAAGACTACAAATAAAAGAACCTCCCCCAATAAAACATACACACACACTGAACGATCACAATTAACACAAATAACCTCAGCCAACAAATGACAGGATTTGAAATTGGATCAGTTTGCTTCTGGACAGCATTGGAAAAGACTAGCCTTATTCTATCAAGTTATTTCAATCTCCTTTGAAATACAGAGAACCTGGTTGTTTTATAGCCAATTCAATTTATGAAGAAGCTTAGAAAAATCTACAGCTTAAAAAATAAGACTGACTCAAGTATAAAGCATTCAGGGAAAAGATATCAGAGTTACCATAGTAGAATTAAGGGAATGTTTCTTTTTTTATTCTATGTTTTCAATGTTTCTTTTTAATTGTTCAAGAAACTGATGCCTTTCAAGGGCAGCTGAAGAAACGCCATCCCAAGGTGTGACTTCCACTCAGTCACTCCTAACAGGATTGAACCAGCAAAACAAAGCCCATGGTCAACCTTAGGCGTTTAAAAGCTTAGTTGAACTGCAATTCATCTTTGCAGGCGGGTTACGAAGTGTGGGTGAGCAGGAAGGTAAAGGCTGGGCACATGTAAGAAGACGAGAGCAAAAAGAATGAAAAGAAAAGGTGAAGGCTATGAAAAAGGAGAAAAGCAAAGGGCAGGTGAGCAAAAGAGCCTTGGGCACAGGTTCAATGGCCGACCCCCTCACCAGCCAGTCCTGAGGCTCCTGGTGACAGCGCCACACCCTAGGGCTTCTCCGGGATGATACACTCTCAGGGCTCGGGTGTCAGCAAGTGGGAGTCGGAGTAAAGTTAAGACCGGGCCTACCTGTTTCACCACTATTTATTTACCATCAATCTCCACCTACCACAGAGAAGAGTATGTTAAACTGGATCACTGATAATGGTGCAGAGAAGCATAATGAGAATAGAAGCCAACTTTATTCTCTTCTCCTTACTCTAAAGAGAAGCTTAAACATGTCAAATGGCTGTGTATGGTTGTGTGTTGCACCGTTTCTTAGCCCTTGAAAAGGCAACAAATACTTATTACCAATAATCAATGATTCTGATGGCTCAGACAGTAAAGAATTTGCCTGCAAGGTGAGAGATCCAGGTTTGGTCCCTGGGTCAGGAAGATCCCCTGGAGAAGGGAAAGGTTACCCACTCTAGTATTCTTGCCTGGACAATTCCACAGACAGAGGAGCCTGGTAGGCTACAGTCTGTGGGGTCGCAGAGTTGGACACAACTGAGTGACTTAACACCTTCAGTGGCATTAAATACCAATAAGAAATCAATGGAATATGATGAACTGGGTTTTTCTCCCCACTCCAACTCCTCAGTCTCTACCAAGATGCTCATTTTATAAGTCTTTTTTGATATAACTCAAAGCTGGGGAGTTTGGGCACTCCCTACAGGAAACATGCCAAGAAGAGCGAGTGGTTCATGTCTCATGTTGTCCAAGTTCCCACTGGCTTTTACATACAACACAGCCTGAGGTCAGCCTGTGAATCAAGGCCCCCAGTCCCTCCCCTCCCACCACTGAATCCAGTAGCCTGAGCAAAGGGCCAAAGCATGAGGACCCAAGAGCTTGTGGAAAAGGAATAAGGGAATAAAAAGATGAATGGTTGCTTGGAGAGAAAGGGAGAGCAGGCAAGGTAGTAAGAGTCTAGAAGAAATTCTCTAAATCTAGGACTTAGGAGCGTCAGAAATGACGTTAACAGATGAGAGAAGTAACTCTAATATCCTCCACCATAGGGGAGTAAATTTCATGGGTTGAGGTAATTAACACACCTCTGAAGCAAAGTCTTGACAACCTTCAAGTGGAATCCTTGCGCAAGACTGGAAAATGTAAAACCATTTTATTACAGACAGTCCAATCACTCCCTTCCACAATAAGGGGTGTTGGTGCTGGGATTAAAAGATCCAAAGGTGAAACAGCAAACAGACCCGTCCTCTACCCTAAATGCACATACACTCTCCAAGTGGCTGTCTCCGTCTACTCTTCCCGAAAAGACAGAGCAACGTTTCCTGAGAAATATCTTGAAGGTCCTTCTCCAGCCTCATGGTTACATCAGACATGTGGCTCTGACTCTGCAAGACTTCTGTGTTTCTGCCATCCCCAGCTTTAGGCAGCAAACATGCCATAATCTGATTCTGTCCCAAGAGATAGGACTGTGTGGGCCACCTGCCTTGCTCCCCTGTGCCCTGCCCTCATGGCATGCCACAGGAAACATACCACCCAAGTCATCTGGCCACCAAGCATCATCAGGAGCCTTCTTATCCAAGGGTAGGCTAGGCAATTTGAAAATTAATATTCTGAAATACTAACTAGCATATGAGCTATATCATTCAATAGGAAATTGATAAGGAAGAAGAAATGAAAAGAATATAAAGGAAAGAGACACTCCTGGTAACACAAAAAAACTGCCCTGAGGGCCAGATGAGGAGTAGCAAGCAGCATGCCAGCGAACAGTGCCAAGGGGTAGAGTGCCTGCTGCTTTCAGGCAAACACTTCTGGCACAGATGCTGGGGGTTCCCCGTAGTCTAATCCTAAGTCAGGATATCCAAGTTCAGGGCTAACACGCTATAAAATATCAATTTAAGTAATTTAGGAATATCTTAATTAAAGGCACAATACAGAGAAGCTCCCAAGAGGGTGTCTGGATCAGCCTATTTCTAGCCTGGGTGGGGCTATTTATTCCAGAGGACACAAATTCAGATGCCTAAGGGATAGCCTCTTGAGAGTCCCTTGGACAGCAAGGAGATCAAACCAGTCAATACTAATGGAAATCAACCATAAATATCATTGGAAGGACTGATGCTGAAACTCCAGTACTTTGGCCACTTGATGAGAAGAACCTACTCACTGGAAAAGACCCTGATGCTCGGAAAGACTGAGGGCAGGAGGAGAAGGGGGTTACAGAGGATGAGATGGTTGGATGGCATCATTGATTCAACGGACATGAGTCTGAGCCAACTCTGGGAGATGGTGAAGGACAGGGAAGCCTGGCGTGCTGCAGTCCATGGGGTCACAAAGAGCCGGACATGATGGACCAACTGAACAACCACAAAGGGCTCAAGAGAGAATGAGATGAGGAAACAGTCAGGCCATAGGAGAAGACAATGAGGAGTAGGTGGCCTGGAGAATCTGCCAAGTATCACTCCAGGAAGGCAGGAACAAGGGACATTAGGCACACTGCCCCAGAGCTTCTGATATTCAAGGAAGACAAAAACAGTGAGAGATTACATGAAATTATATGCCTTTTCAATGTTGGCAGTTTATATTAACACTTTGGAAATACCAAACAGATTGCATTTGGTGGGTCAGGTTGTGCCTATTATCATAGACCTTTCATGTCGGTTGGGGGATTCTTTGTTCCTTTAAAAATCCAAGGCTGACGGCCCCAGCCTGTCTCCTGATCCCCTAGGGTTGCACCGCTGTGGCTTCCCTGGGCACAGGGAGCCCAGTGGGAAGAGTGGGCAAGGCAGGGCTCAGGAACCACGTCAGTCTGCCTTTCAACTCTGCCTCTTGGCACTAACCTTCTCTGTGTCTCTATTCCTTCACCCGTAAAATCTGAGGAAATTCTTTATACCTCCTAAGACTGTTCTGACAATTAAATGGAGTAACACGAAGAAAGCACTGGATGCGTGATGTTAAATAAGATGAGGCTCTTCACCTCTTCCTGTTTCCCATCACCATTCAGCATCATCTCATCATGCTTGCAATTGTATGGAGGTGTTTACCTCTCAATTACCCTACTGGATTACAAGTATTTCAAGGGAAGAGATTTTGTCTGGTTTATGCCCAAATAACCAGCATCTATCCCACAGCCCTACATGCAGTAGGCACTCCATATATGCAAATGTAAATTATAATGATGTTATAGATTGAATGTTTGTGTGCTCCCCCCCAAATGCACAGGTTGCCTAATCCCCGATGTGATGATATGTGGGTGGAGTTCCCATTGTGAGATTAGTGCCATCGTAAGAAGAGACGCCAGAGAGCTCAAATGTGTGCATGCATTCTTTCTCCCTCTCTCTTCACCACCTGAAGACACAGCAGGAAGTCAACTGTCTGTAAGAGAGCCCTCGCTAGGAATCAAATGGCCCGGTGCCTTGATCTTGGGACTCACCAGCCTCCAAAACTGTGCAACATAAACTGCTGCTTAGCCTCTCAGCCTATGTTATTCTGTTATAGCAGGCTAAACTGTTGTTGGCAAACATTTAGGAAGATCTTCCTTAAACTAGCTCCAACAGAGCCTTTTTCCTATCCATTTATGTTCTTTTGATCCTTTAATGTCAAAATCTATATCTACTCCTGACTTGGCCAGAATATAGTGAGGCTAAATGAAAAAACACCTTCAAATTTAAGAATGAAATCCTGAAGAGTTTTCTCTTGAGAAGTATGGCATCACTTTTAGGTCAATAGGGTACTATCTGGGTACTCTTTGTATGGCTCAGAAGAAAAAAATTAAATGTTAAGAGATTTCATCACCCTGCTAATAACTAGAGTCATGCCTTAATTTTAGCATCCTCAACTCATGTTCGCCAACAGTGCATGTCACTGCCTGCTGTGTATTTGGTGGCTGGCCAGAATTTGAGGCAATCCCCAGTCCACTTGCCCAGTTCAGATTGAGAAGGCTGACCTGTATTCATCTAGGACAAAAGTTTACTAACCGTGACTGACTGATTCAGGTTTCTTTGATATTGTTCTGAAAGAATCCTAGCGACCTTCCAACAGTCTCAGCTTCCCTCTCCTTTGGGGCGTTTGCTGAACAGTTCATACAAACACATTTCCTGTGATTTGGTGAGAAGCGAAAATAACTCAACAGAAAGCCTAGTCGGTGGGTGACTTCAGAATGATCCTACGAAAAGGAAGCAAAGACAAGGGAAATCACTCTGAAAGTATCTTTTCCCAGAAGCTCAAGGAGATCAGCTATCTCTCCAACAAAAGGTTTTCAACAGAGGAATTGAAATATTCTCAACAATACCTTGAGGATAAGGCGTAGTGAGAAACGATCGTCTTATTGGGAGCGAATGCTTACAACTGAAACTCATCTGTTTAGCCAGCCAAACCGAGTGTGATGCCTTGTTCGTCTTGGAAGAACCTTTCATTAATCCTCAGAAGAAAGCTCAATTCAGCATGACCGGCACCTGTTCAAAGCAGTCTCAAAGATTCACTGTTGATTTCTGCTTTCCTGAAGCTCAAATTCTGTCCTCTGAACACCAGCTTCTCCACAGTGTGGCTTTTTCTTCATGAGGGCACCCTGTGTCCTAATGTTTGCTTCTCCCAAGGTTCTGGGGCTTTCAATGCTCTTGAATGAGTTCAGTATCATCAGAATGAATGAAGTTCTCAGGCCTCGCAGGTAGTGCACCTGGGGACCCCTAGAGTCATTCAAACATCAGAATACTGGGTGCCCATCTTGCCACCCCTGTGCCCTCAACACTCACCTGGAGAGCCCCACACAGACTCTGGGGGGAATGCATCTTGCTGCTTTGGGTCAGCAATTCCTGTGTGAGTATAAACACCCACTGCAGCCCCTAGAACCTATGGCCCAGTCTGTGGTATTAATGTTTTCCCATCTGGAAACTTCCCTTTCCTGCCTTTGAACTTGTGCTCGTGCTTAATCACTCGGAAATGGCAGCCCACTCTAGTATTCTTGCCTGGAGAATCCCAGGGATGGGGGAGCCTGGTGGGCTCCCAGAGTTGGACATGCCTGAAGTGATTTAGCAGTAGCAGTATGTCCAATTCTTTGCGACCCTGTGGACTGTAGCTCGCCAGGCTNTTTACATGATTTCAGGTAGTTTATAAAAAAAATTTTTTTTTTAATTTAAGAAGAGACAGTGGTAAGCAGAAATTAGATAATTTCACCCCCGTCCCCACTAGAATTATATGTGTAATACCAGCCCATTTTACTGAATTAGGAACTGAAAGTTAATTCTTTCCCACACCTTAAAAAAATTAAAAGGCTAGTTTCTCACATACCAAGAAGAAAAGGAAGAGTATCATTAAAAAGTGATTAAGCAGAATGTCAGATTTTATCAACGGGGCAGCACTATGGAGGTTCAGTCAGGGGAACACTGTTTATTCAGGCTAACAAGGGTGTCAGGAGGCCACTACCTGAGCGGACATCATACACCCACTGTCCTTGTCAATCCTCGTTTCGTGATTTGAAATAGGCCTTTTGTTTGCTCTTTCTACCAATAAGGGACATTAAAATTCTGCTGCCCGTAAGTTTTAGAAAATGATAGAAAAGGAACTTTCAATTTCAGAAGCCTTAAGAAATTGTCCATAGAAGATGGATTCAATTAAATGCTGTTTTTAACCCTCAAACCATACACACTTAAGATGAATTACCATCATCACAACATCACTAATAAAAAGGAAGAAAAATGATCAGTTCACAACTTCAACATTTTCATAGTTTACGTCTGCACCACAGAATCAATTTATTATAAAGTATTGGACTGGCCAAATAAATTTGTTTGGGAAGTTATAGGAAAAACCCAAATGAACTTTTTGGCCAAGTAAATACTTAGGATTTTCATAACTGATGCTCCCAGCCCAATTCTACCAGGATCCTTGTTGGGGCTGAGGGAGGAGGGGGACCTAGGCATCAGAATTTCTGAAAGCTTCCCAGCTGTAGGTACTGGGCAGCCAGAGTTGATAAGTCTTGCTCTGTGTGAACTTGCACCTCATTAAAATTAAAATGAAACCTTTGGAATGGCAATATAAATGCAGTTTGGGATTAGAACACTGGCTTTCAAACTTGCTTAGAAGTGAAATCTTCAGTCAAGCCAAATCTTATACGAAATCTCTCTAAATGAAACAGTAAGTTTGCATTTGTATGTTGATACAATATCCATGGATTTCATAAATTCAAATGTGTAATTTTTTAAATCACCGTAAGTCAACCAGTGAGAACAAAGAGGCCATTTCATTAAACATCAAAGTCTGAAACTGATCAACTGAGACGTCCAGAGCTCTCCACCTCTGCAACCAAGTGTTTGCATGGCTAATGGTTCAGATGATCAAGGCTGGATGCATGTGAAAACAGCAGTGTGTGCAGTAGGGTGAAATTAATTCATAAATTAATTTAATAAATGTCACTTAAATGTCTAGTACACACCAGGTACTGCCCTCAGGGGGTCACTGGAGCAATAAATTGCAGCCTTCTCTCTGAAGAAGACACCTAATGGCACCACAGCAAGACCCTCACAGTAATGGAGGTACCAAAGCTTGCTATGGGGAAATGTGGTTAATTCCGTCTAGGGAGACGGGGCATAACCTCAGCAGTGTGGGACAATTAAGTCCTAAGAATCTGAGTAGGAATTTCACAGCTAACAAAGAAAGAGAAGGACAGCTCAGAATGAAGGAACGGAATGTGGAAAAAAAAAACAACCAAAAAACCAACCACCACCACCCATAAGTATAAATAGGTTTGGTGAGTTCTGGGGGTTATGAGAAATTCTGAGGAGGGGAAGAAGGACTGGGATTTGAGACTGAAAAGGGAACTGAGGCTAAGTTATTAGAAACTTCAAATGTCATGATACAGTTGAGACCAGCACTGAGCAACAGAAACCTAAGGTGAACCACTCATGTAACTTCAAAATTTTCTAGCAGTCATGTTAAAAAAGTAAAAAGAAACAGAAGGAATTAATTTTAATGATATGGTATTTAACCCAATAGATCTAAAATATTACCATTTTGACATGTATTTAATATAAAAATTATTGAGCTATATTACATTTTTATACTCTTATTTTTAGTTTTTAAATTTTCTATTAGAGTTGATCTACAATGTTGTGTTAACTTTGCTGCACAGTGGAGTGATTCAGTTTTACATATATATTCNTTTTAATGATATGGTATTTAACCCAATAGATCTAAAATATTACCATTTTGACATGTATTTAATATAAAAATTATTGAGCTATATTACATTTTTATACTCTTATTTTTAGTTTTTAAATTTTCTATTAGAGTTGATCTACAATGTTGTGTTAACTTTGCTGCACAGTGGAGTGATTCAGTTTTACATATATATTCTTTTTTAAAAAATATTCTTTCCATTATGTTTTATCACAGGATACTGATTATAGTTCCCAGTGCTATACAGTAGGACCTTTTTGCCTATCTACTAACCCCAAACTCCCAATCAATCTCTCCCCAACTCCCCCTCTCCCATGGAAACCACAAGTGTGTTCTCTATGTCTGTGAGTCTGTTTCTGTTTTATGGCTAAGTTCATTTGTGTTACATTTCAGATTCCACATATATGTGATATCATATGGTATCTATCTTTCTGACTGACTTCACTTAGTACGACGGTCTCTAGTTTCTAGTCACATACTAAGTCTTTTTGGAATAGGGCATGGTTTTATACCTGTGACACATCTCAACTTAGACTGGCCACATTTTAAGAGCTAAAGAGCCATGTGTAGCCAGTGGATCCTGTCCTGAACAGCTCGGGTTTGCATCTGACCATGCAGGCAGTGAAGGCCAATGGATCTGCTGGGATATGAAGGCCAATGGACTTGCTGGGATGTGTCTTACAAGGAGACAGGTGCAGTGACAATGTGGAGAAGCAGAGGGAAGACTGGGTCTTGGAGAGGCTGGTGAGGCTACTTCCAGAGTCCAGGCCAGGGAAGAGGAGAAGGATGACACTGGAAACTAGGACAGTTGACCTGGCATGGCAGTGGTCCGAGTCAAAACACTTTGCTAGACAGAATTCAGAAAAATTATATAACTAGCCACTTACCCACCCAGAAATCTACACTCAGAGGAGACTCCCTAGCCCTGCCTGTCATGTAACTGACCATGCTGTATTTATCTAACAGGAAGAATTCACTTGCTCAATTTATGACCTCGCAGGAATCTGAAAAACATTGGTACAGACATGGTACAGACTTAGTGACAACTCCTTTATAACAAGTTCAAATATAAGCTAAGATAGCAGAAAACACTCAATTTCAAGGTTAATTTGACAGTCTGATTCAATGCATTGATGGTCTCAATGTGTTAAAATTTGGCATGTAAGTAATACATTTAAGTGTGCATTTTTAAAAATTACAGTTATAAAAAATGCTCAAAATATATTAAAAATAAAATGGAAATTAAATAAATGCTTGCACACCCCCTTAAGTATCTCGAGGGAACTTCTGCAGACCAGAGTTCGAAGACTGTTAGTTTGGGGCCTCCAAGATCAAAAAGTAAATCTAAGAGCAATACTCTGCCCCTAATCTGTAAGGATCATCAGATCATTCCCATACTGCAACTGGGAGGAGATACCATTCCTCATTATTCTAAAAAAAGCAGGGAGGCTGAAAAAACCAAACTGCAGAAAATGCATTAAGATTCTCCAGTAAATTAGAATTTAAAAGGCTATGACTCAAATCTGAGACACATCATTCACTTATCAACATTGTTCATTCACTAATTCACCCAGCAGTATTTACTGAGCACCTACCATATGTCAGGCACTGTCCTGAGACTTGGGATACATCCATGAGGAAAACAGACAAAATCCCCTACCTTCATGGAATTTAGAGTCTAATGGTAAACACAAACAAGAAATGTAATAAATGACTTTTATTATAAGGTGGTACACGTGTACTAAGTCGCTTCAGTCATGTTGGACTCTGTGATCCGGTGGACTGTAGCTTGCCAGGCTCCGCCATCCACAGGATTCTCCAGGCAAGAATATAAGGTGGTAGGAGCAATAAAAAATTGACCGAGGTCAGAGGAATTGGAAATGGGATGGAAGAGGAAGGTTGTAATTCTACATAGACACTCAGGGTGATGAGAAGATGAAAATGGATCAAGAACTCACATAAACCACAGGCAGGACATCAGCAGTGTGTTTGTGTGTGTGTTGGGGGAGGGGGTGTATGAGTGTGCATTACAAGAACAAAAGTTTGCTTTTATCTGAACGTGAAATGAAGTTTGGATAAGCCCTTCATTCATTTGATTTGCCATCAAGAACTTCCCTTAGCCTCCCATTTCTCTCAATCAGCACGGTGAAAAAACATAGTTTGTGGAAAATATTTTAAAACTACAGCACCTTCTATGAAGCAAAAGGCCCTCCCTAGACGCCTGCTAAGCAGAAAGTGTCTGCCATTGTCAGGAATACACTCTACATACCCTCCAGTCTACATGATCCCCTAGCCACGTCCCACCCACACACAGACCCCAGCCGACCAGCTCAGCAAATGTGCACCAGCTCACACTCTGTAAAACAATGGGGTCTTTCAGGCCTTACAATCTTGTGAAGAAACAGGCTGAAACGTCATGGGAAAAATTAGGAAATATCGGAGGAAAACAGCTCACAAAGTGAGGGGTGGAACCACGGCTCACAAGTCCTAAGTCCTGAACAAAGAGAAACAACCGTGACAGCCCCCGCCTGTGCTGACCCTTCCTTTTCAAAGGAGAGGCATCCCTAAGTCCCTTTTCTCTTCTCGGGGATTACAGCAGCAAGAAGTAGACAAGACATCAGAATGAGGAATTTTTCAACCTCAAGAAGCAGAGTTAATTTCAAAAGCTTTATCCACAAGAAAACCAATCCAAATGACCAGCCTTGTTCAGTGATCCACAGCACCAACGTGATTACAGACCAACTGGACTTCAACCACTACACAAAAGAAAACAAACTCCTTCCACTATCCCATATATGTTTTAGCTCTTCCAAAGTATTCTTCCTATGAAATCTCATACGACTAGCCCCACCTTGGCAAGCCTTTCTCATCACCTGCCACACCCAGTTTACACCTTTCCCAACCACCTAGCAGGATCCTCGGTCTCCCAGCCTTTGCCAAAATCTGTTCTGCTTGCAAATTACCTGTGTGTATGTTAGTTGCTCAGTCACGTTTCACTCTTTTGCGACCCCATGACTGTAGCCTGCTAGGCTCCTGTCCATGGGGTTCTCCAGGCAAGAATGCTGGAATAGGGAGCCAGTCCCTTCTCTAGGGGATTCCCGACCCTGGGATCAAACCCAGGTGTCCTTCATTGCAGCCAGATTCTTTACCATCTGAGTTACCAGGGAAGCCGTACCTGTCTCCTCTTACCCACCAAACATCTCTATTGCCTTAAAAAAAATCTCAGTTTGAGACCCAGCACCTACTGCAAAGTGGACTTCTAGATTAATCAAGTACAGTTGCAAACCTGTGAACAAACACACCCTTCCGCTTTAACACTTCTTTATTTAATCCAACTGTATTTTCCAATAGATAAGTTAAACCAAACTTTTCTAAACTCCCTAAGGAGAAAATTTGCACCACATTTCTGTCAGTAAGATTTTATCAACTGTTAAGCACTGCAGGCATGTCAGTTGTCTCCCATGATGGTCAAACTGTTTTGAGGAAAGACTCAGAAGCGGTTTATTATTATAAAGCCCTATGTGGAAAAGGTGTTTATTTTACTCTTGGAAGAAAAAAGCAATGTATATGAAAATCACAAACATTTTTTAGAATGTAAAACAACTTCAAAAGAAAGTATATCTCATAAATAACGGAGTCCAGGGATTTCCCTGGTGGTCCATTGTCTAAAACTCCATGCTCCCAATGGAGCCCAGGTTCCACCCCTGGTCAGGGAACTAGATCTGGAGTGCCACAACTAAGACCCAGCACAGCCAGCTAAGTAAATAAAAATTTTTTTTTTTAAAGAAAGGAAAAAAGAAAATAGGAGAGTCCAGTGAGGCTGAGAACCTTACAAAGATACTTCACAGACATGTCACCAGTATGACTCTAAGAGCCTAACCGTGTAAGAACCACCTCTGGAGAAAAACCATCATTTGACAGCGAGGTAGAATTTGGAGTCAGTGAACTGAGCCGGAGAAGGTGATGGCACCCCTCTCCAGTCCTCTTGCCTGAAAAATCCCATGGATGGAGGAGTCTGGTGGGCTGCAGTCCATGGGGTCGCAAAGAGTGGGACACAACTGAGCGACTTCACTCTCACCTTTCAATTTCATGCCTTGGGGAAGGAAATGGCAACCCACTCCAGTGTTCTTGCCTGGAGGATCCCAGGGACGGGGGAGCCTGGTGGGCTGCCGTCTATGGGGTCACACAGAGTCGGACACGACTGAAGTGATTTAGCAATAGCAGCAGCAGTGAACTGAGCAGAATTAAATGTAAATTAACGCAGGCTAAAAAGTAAAAGCGACACTGTCAGAGGTAAAAAGTAAGTTCACCAAGTGAGGCCACAGAAACACCCTTGTGAACTTACAGACCAAGTTCTTAAACCACTGGTTCCAACTGCTGCACGTTAGAATCACGTTGGAGAGCTTTTTAAAAGCTCACTGCCCNGACAATTAAGTCCTAAGAATCTGAGTAGGAATTTCACAGCTAACAAAGAAAGAGAAGGACAGCTCAGAATGAAGGAACGGAATGTGGAAAAAAAAAACAACCAAAAAACCAACCACCACCACCCATAAGTATAAATAGGTTTGGTGAGTTCTGGGGGTTATGAGAAATTCTGAGGAGGGGAAGAAGGACTGGGATTTGAGACTGAAAAGGGAACTGAGGCTAAGTTATTAGAAACTTCAAATGTCATGATACAGTTGAGACCAGCACTGAGCAACAGAAACCTAAGGTGAACCACTCATGTAACTTCAAAATTTTCTAGCAGTCATGTTAAAAAAGTAAAAAGAAACAGAAGGAATTAATTTTAATGATATGGTATTTAACCCAATAGATCTAAAATATTACCATTTTGACATGTATTTAATATAAAAATTATTGAGCTATATTACATTTTTATACTCTTATTTTTAGTTTTTAAATTTTCTATTAGAGTTGATCTACAATGTTGTGTTAACTTTGCTGCACAGTGGAGTGATTCAGTTTTACATATATATTCTTTTTTAAAAAATATTCTTTCCATTATGTTTTATCACAGGATACTGATTATAGTTCCCAGTGCTATACAGTAGGACCTTTTTGCCTATCTACTAACCCCAAACTCCCAATCAATCTCTCCCCAACTCCCCCTCTCCCATGGAAACCACAAGTGTGTTCTCTATGTCTGTGAGTCTGTTTCTGTTTTATGGCTAAGTTCATTTGTGTTACATTTCAGATTCCACATATATGTGATATCATATGGTATCTATCTTTCTGACTGACTTCACTTAGTACGACGGTCTCTAGTTTCTAGTCACATACTAAGTCTTTTTGGAATAGGGCATGGTTTTATACCTGTGACACATCTCAACTTAGACTGGCCACATTTTAAGAGCTAAAGAGCCATGTGTAGCCAGTGGATCCTGTCCTGAACAGCTCGGGTTTGCATCTGACCATGCAGGCAGTGAAGGCCAATGGATCTGCTGGGATATGAAGGCCAATGGACTTGCTGGGATGTGTCTTACAAGGAGACAGGTGCAGTGACAATGTGGAGAAGCAGAGGGAAGACTGGGTCTTGGAGAGGCTGGTGAGGCTACTTCCAGAGTCCAGGCCAGGGAAGAGGAGAAGGATGACACTGGAAACTAGGACAGTTGACCTGGCATGGCAGTGGTCCGAGTCAAAACACTTTGCTAGACAGAATTCAGAAAAATTATATAACTAGCCACTTACCCACCCAGAAATCTACACTCAGAGGAGACTCCCTAGCCCTGCCTGTCATGTAACTGACCATGCTGTATTTATCTAACAGGAAGAATTCACTTGCTCAATTTATGACCTCGCAGGAATCTGAAAAACATTGGTACAGACATGGTACAGACTTAGTGACAACTCCTTTATAACAAGTTCAAATATAAGCTAAGATAGCAGAAAACACTCAATTTCAAGGTTAATTTGACAGTCTGATTCAATGCATTGATGGTCTCAATGTGTTAAAATTTGGCATGTAAGTAATACATTTAAGTGTGCATTTTTAAAAATTACAGTTATAAAAAATGCTCAAAATATATTAAAAATAAAATGGAAATTAAATAAATGCTTGCACACCCCCTTAAGTATCTCGAGGGAACTTCTGCAGACCAGAGTTCGAAGACTGTTAGTTTGGGGCCTCCAAGATCAAAAAGTAAATCTAAGAGCAATACTCTGCCCCTAATCTGTAAGGATCATCAGATCATTCCCATACTGCAACTGGGAGGAGATACCATTCCTCATTATTCTAAAAAAAGCAGGGAGGCTGAAAAAACCAAACTGCAGAAAATGCATTAAGATTCTCCAGTAAATTAGAATTTAAAAGGCTATGACTCAAATCTGAGACACATCATTCACTTATCAACATTGTTCATTCACTAATTCACCCAGCAGTATTTACTGAGCACCTACCATATGTCAGGCACTGTCCTGAGACTTGGGATACATCCATGAGGAAAACAGACAAAATCCCCTACCTTCATGGAATTTAGAGTCTAATGGTAAACACAAACAAGAAATGTAATAAATGACTTTTATTATAAGGTGGTACACGTGTACTAAGTCGCTTCAGTCATGTTGGACTCTGTGATCCGGTGGACTGTAGCTTGCCAGGCTCCGCCATCCACAGGATTCTCCAGGCAAGAATATAAGGTGGTAGGAGCAATAAAAAATTGACCGAGGTCAGAGGAATTGGAAATGGGATGGAAGAGGAAGGTTGTAATTCTACATAGACACTCAGGGTGATGAGAAGATGAAAATGGATCAAGAACTCACATAAACCACAGGCAGGACATCAGCAGTGTGTTTGTGTGTGTGTTGGGGGAGGGGGTGTATGAGTGTGCATTACAAGAACAAAAGTTTGCTTTTATCTGAACGTGAAATGAAGTTTGGATAAGCCCTTCATTCATTTGATTTGCCATCAAGAACTTCCCTTAGCCTCCCATTTCTCTCAATCAGCACGGTGAAAAAACATAGTTTGTGGAAAATATTTTAAAACTACAGCACCTTCTATGAAGCAAAAGGCCCTCCCTAGACGCCTGCTAAGCAGAAAGTGTCTGCCATTGTCAGGAATACACTCTACATACCCTCCAGTCTACATGATCCCCTAGCCACGTCCCACCCACACACAGACCCCAGCCGACCAGCTCAGCAAATGTGCACCAGCTCACACTCTGTAAAACAATGGGGTCTTTCAGGCCTTACAATCTTGTGAAGAAACAGGCTGAAACGTCATGGGAAAAATTAGGAAATATCGGAGGAAAACAGCTCACAAAGTGAGGGGTGGAACCACGGCTCACAAGTCCTAAGTCCTGAACAAAGAGAAACAACCGTGACAGCCCCCGCCTGTGCTGACCCTTCCTTTTCAAAGGAGAGGCATCCCTAAGTCCCTTTTCTCTTCTCGGGGATTACAGCAGCAAGAAGTAGACAAGACATCAGAATGAGGAATTTTTCAACCTCAAGAAGCAGAGTTAATTTCAAAAGCTTTATCCACAAGAAAACCAATCCAAATGACCAGCCTTGTTCAGTGATCCACAGCACCAACGTGATTACAGACCAACTGGACTTCAACCACTACACAAAAGAAAACAAACTCCTTCCACTATCCCATATATGTTTTAGCTCTTCCAAAGTATTCTTCCTATGAAATCTCATACGACTAGCCCCACCTTGGCAAGCCTTTCTCATCACCTGCCACACCCAGTTTACACCTTTCCCAACCACCTAGCAGGATCCTCGGTCTCCCAGCCTTTGCCAAAATCTGTTCTGCTTGCAAATTACCTGTGTGTATGTTAGTTGCTCAGTCACGTTTCACTCTTTTGCGACCCCATGACTGTAGCCTGCTAGGCTCCTGTCCATGGGGTTCTCCAGGCAAGAATGCTGGAATAGGGAGCCAGTCCCTTCTCTAGGGGATTCCCGACCCTGGGATCAAACCCAGGTGTCCTTCATTGCAGCCAGATTCTTTACCATCTGAGTTACCAGGGAAGCCGTACCTGTCTCCTCTTACCCACCAAACATCTCTATTGCCTTAAAAAAAATCTCAGTTTGAGACCCAGCACCTACTGCAAAGTGGACTTCTAGATTAATCAAGTACAGTTGCAAACCTGTGAACAAACACACCCTTCCGCTTTAACACTTCTTTATTTAATCCAACTGTATTTTCCAATAGATAAGTTAAACCAAACTTTTCTAAACTCCCTAAGGAGAAAATTTGCACCACATTTCTGTCAGTAAGATTTTATCAACTGTTAAGCACTGCAGGCATGTCAGTTGTCTCCCATGATGGTCAAACTGTTTTGAGGAAAGACTCAGAAGCGGTTTATTATTATAAAGCCCTATGTGGAAAAGGTGTTTATTTTACTCTTGGAAGAAAAAAGCAATGTATATGAAAATCACAAACATTTTTTAGAATGTAAAACAACTTCAAAAGAAAGTATATCTCATAAATAACGGAGTCCAGGGATTTCCCTGGTGGTCCATTGTCTAAAACTCCATGCTCCCAATGGAGCCCAGGTTCCACCCCTGGTCAGGGAACTAGATCTGGAGTGCCACAACTAAGACCCAGCACAGCCAGCTAAGTAAATAAAAATTTTTTTTTTTAAAGAAAGGAAAAAAGAAAATAGGAGAGTCCAGTGAGGCTGAGAACCTTACAAAGATACTTCACAGACATGTCACCAGTATGACTCTAAGAGCCTAACCGTGTAAGAACCACCTCTGGAGAAAAACCATCATTTGACAGCGAGGTAGAATTTGGAGTCAGTGAACTGAGCCGGAGAAGGTGATGGCACCCCTCTCCAGTCCTCTTGCCTGAAAAATCCCATGGATGGAGGAGTCTGGTGGGCTGCAGTCCATGGGGTCGCAAAGAGTGGGACACAACTGAGCGACTTCACTCTCACCTTTCAATTTCATGCCTTGGGGAAGGAAATGGCAACCCACTCCAGTGTTCTTGCCTGGAGGATCCCAGGGACGGGGGAGCCTGGTGGGCTGCCGTCTATGGGGTCACACAGAGTCGGACACGACTGAAGTGATTTAGCAATAGCAGCAGCAGTGAACTGAGCAGAATTAAATGTAAATTAACGCAGGCTAAAAAGTAAAAGCGACACTGTCAGAGGTAAAAAGTAAGTTCACCAAGTGAGGCCACAGAAACACCCTTGTGAACTTACAGACCAAGTTCTTAAACCACTGGTTCCAACTGCTGCACGTTAGAATCACGTTGGAGAGCTTTTTAAAAGCTCACTGCCCAGGTCACATTCCATGCTAATAAAATCAGAATGTCTGGGGTAGGAGTTGGGCATCCATGGTGTTCAAAGATCTTCAGGTCATTCCAATGTGCATCAAGGTTTTGGATCCACAGTTCCAGTCTCTCCTGGCAGAGCAAAACAACTGACATTAAAGAAGGCAATGGCTACAGTCCAAAGCTGGGGCTTCCCAGGTGGTGCTAGTGGTAAAGAATCCATCTGCCAATGCAAGAGACTCAGGAAATGTGAGTTTGATCTCTGGATAGGGAAGATCCCCTGGAGGAGGAAATGGCAACCCACTCCAGTATTCTTGCCTGGAAAATCCATGGACAGAGGAGCCTGGCTGGCTACAGTCCATGGGGTCACAAAGAATTGGACATGACTGAGCATGAGCATAAATTACAAATAGCCAAGGGTAGCTGCCTCTGTTAAGCAGGAGATCAGTCCCTTGTTTCGTCTTCTCTGATTTTCATATTGTGGTCCACTACATAGTTGTTGTTGTTGTTGCTGTTGTTTGTAGTTGTTTTGTTTGTTTGTTTGGCCACACTGCACAGTTTGAGGGATCTTAGCTCCCTGATCAGGTATCAGCGAACAACCCATGCTGCCTGCAGTGAAAGGACAGAGTGCTAACCCCTGGACCACCAGGAAGAGTCCCAGTCACATATAAGAATCCCTCAATAAACATGACGCTTTGAGATTTAGACTAGGAAAGGGAAACTAGGCATGATGGTAGATACAGGCCCTGAGAGCAACAGTAATAATTGGAATGTTGCTCATCGCATGATCAAGTGACTTGGCTTCAGAGTTAGCAGTCTGGATGCAAGGCCTCGGCCCAGTTACCAGTTAGGTGCAGGGCTGCCCACAATTACCCAGTCAAAGGACCCAAGCGGTCCACCTGGGGCAGGGGTTCTTTGCCTGAGGTGCTTATCAGCTTACCCACATGTAGGCTGCAACCCCAGATCCTGAGAGGTCTGGAATGGAGTCCAGGAATCCACAGATTTTTTTTTTTTGTGGACACTTTAAAAATCTTTATTGAATTTGTTGCAATATTGTTTCTGTTCTATGTTTTGGCTTTTTGGCCATGAGGCATGTGGATCTCAACTCCCCGACCAGGGGTTGAACCTGCATCTCCTGCATTGGAAGGCGAAGTCTTAACCATTGGAGCACCAGGGAAGTCTGGGGGGATCCACAGAGTTTAAGAGTTTTCCAGGTGACTGTTGTGTCATACGGAGAAGGCAATGGCATCCCACTCCAGTACTCTTGTCTGAAAAATCCCATGGATGGAGGAACCTGGTAGGCTGCAGTTCATGGGGTTGCTAAGAGTCAGACACGACTGAGAGACTTCGCTTTCACTTTTCACTTTTATGCATTGGAGAAGGAAACGGCAACCCACTCCAGTGTTCTTGCCTGGAGAANCCATGGATGGAGGAACCTGGTAGGCTGCAGTTCATGGGGTTGCTAAGAGTCAGACACGACTGAGAGACTTCGCTTTCACTTTTCACTTTTATGCATTGGAGAAGGAAACGGCAACCCACTCCAGTGTTCTTGCCTGGAGAATCCCAGGGACGGGGGAGGCTGGTGAACTGCCGTCTGTGGGGTCGCACAGAGTGAGACATGACTGAAGTGACTTAAAAAGTTGTGCCATATGAATGTGGAGAACCACACCACAGTGATCACGAGAAAGGGCTCTGAGGCCGTACCACATGGGTTCCAATCCCCGCTCCACCTGTTACTGGTTTGGGTTTGGTTTCATTAATTATAAAAACGAAGCTAACGGATGACACCACTTCTGTCGAGAAGCTTAACTGATTGACCTTACTGGATTACTGTTAAGGATCTGTCATGATACCTGATAAACAGCAAATGCTCAATTTTACATTATCACATACATACACATATGTTTATTTGTCATAGGATTAAATGGCATATGAATATAAGGTGCTTAGCACTGTCTCCACTTAGAAGTGCTCAGTAAATATTAGCAAGGCTGATGCTGACAATAGTGATGGTTAGAAAAACTTACTGGAACTGGCTATCTTCTGTTTGGGTCTGTTTGGGATTTCATCTTCTCATGGCATGGCAACCTTTGCTTCAGAAATAAAACCTAAAATATATGAGGGTGGGGAGGAACCTTTCTGCTCTCTCTTCATTATCTGGAGGCCCACTAACTGGGGAGGGTACTCCTGCTGCAAAGACATGATAGGAATGTGGGTTTGTTTAATGGCAAAGAAGAAAAATGTGGCGAATCGCCCCTCCCCAAGTGATGAGCAGCAGAACTCGACAGCCAGAGGAAACGCCAGCACCTCATTTCCTAGGGGGAGCCCAGAGTGGAAATGAGTTGTGTCCAAGGTCACCACTTTGTGGCAGAACCAGGATCTGACTTCAGCACAGAGCCCTTCAGTTTCCAGATGGCTGCCATGGAGCATCCTTGGTGACAAGCGTGTCTGGGAGGCCGCCTGTCAGAGGGGAGACGTGGTATCCGAGGCCAAGGCCAACGTGAGGGGTGAGGAATGTGGTGCCCTGCTTCCCCAACGCTTCCTTCCTCACTCTGACCAATTCCCTTCCCTGATCCAAATTCCACACCCTACAGGCCATTTCCGGCTGAGATGGAGGATATGGAACACTAGAAAGCAGCTGTGCTTTGCTCCGCGGCCAAATTGTTTTCTTGGGGATGTTCGGTTCTAATTTTATAACATATGACAATTAAAAAAAAGTTTTAATTTCCCAATGTTTCACTGGCACAGAACTGTTCAGGGGTATACATATATTAAGGAATACTTGCATAGTTTTTATCCACTGAGCGAGGACAGGAAATCCTGTCTTCCAGCTGCTGAGTCTCAGACCACTCCATCTGAATATTCTTGCTGACAAATGTGACCTTGTCTCAGTGCTGCAGAATTTAAATATTCCTTCAAAGTCATTTCTGCTTGATCTTAGCAACGTGACCAAATCGCAAATTCAAATACCACTTATTAAAAGTACAACATTCACGTCCAATAACCAGTCTCCCCTCCAATTCCAATCCAGTGACCCTGGGCTGGAACCTAATCTAAAAGATTACAAAGCAACATCCTGATGAGTTGTCATGGCAACCCCTAGATGTCAGATACCCCATGTCCCAGGGCTGTAAATTCTCATTTTTAGTCTACTCATATCCTACTACTTCATGTATAACAACCAACTACAATGCAATTTGATATGTCAGCTCCTAAACATAATAGGAGATGCCACTTACAATTATAGCCAATAATAAAGATTTCTAGTTTCTTCTGTTTTCAAAGATACTGCAAATCACTATGTATTCTAAGTGCATTGGACTGGTCCTCAAAGAGAGGCTATTTAGCCAGAATTCCTCCATTTTTACTTAATTAGTCAATATTTAAGAGCGCCTTGGAGATGAAAAGAACTCTAGTGAAAGCTCGGCATTATTATTTTCTGAACAGAAGGAAATGCACTGATCTTCAAACTTTCAATAGACACAGTATATTTGATCCAAAAGAGAAAACCCACACACACATACACAAACCCTGACTGTGATCCAGGCCTTTCAAGGGCAGAAAGCTACAACAAGGGTGCCTTGCAAGATCTTCAATTCTTTACAACTAAGGAGGAGAGAGATTTGTATTATTGAAATCTAGATAATGTAACATCTTGTTTTAATCGGCAGTTTTGTTATGGGTTGAACTGTTGAAACCCTAAGCCCCAGTAAGTCAGAATGTGACTGTATTTGAAGACAGAGCCTTTAAAGAGGTATTTAAGGTTAAATGAGGTCACCGGGGTGGGTCCTAATTCANATTGAAATCTAGATAATGTAACATCTTGTTTTAATCGGCAGTTTTGTTATGGGTTGAACTGTTGAAACCCTAAGCCCCAGTAAGTCAGAATGTGACTGTATTTGAAGACAGAGCCTTTAAAGAGGTATTTAAGGTTAAATGAGGTCACCGGGGTGGGTCCTAATTCAGTCTGACTGGTGTTCTTATAAGAAGAGGAGATTAGGACACAGACACAGACAGAAGGAAGACCATGTGATCTTCAGCCCCCATCTACAAGCCAGGGAGAGAGGCCCTGAGAAGAAATCCACTCTGCTGACATTTTGCTCTAGGACTTCCAGCCTAGACACAGAAAGAGAAATTTCTGGTGTTTTAGCTGCACAGCCTGTGGTGCTTTGTTATGGCAGCCCCAGCAGATGAACACACCTTTCCACCTTTTCTGCTCTACATCAGTTCTCCAAGAGTGGCTTTATCTCCGGCACAATGGGGTCAAACTTTCCCCTGCAGGTCTGTCTTCAACTGGAACCCAGATGGGGTTCACTGAGTTCACACACCAGCAGACTGAGTTCTAAGACAGTCGGGAAAGATCTCTCTTGAAATTCCCACTAGCTAAAAAAGCATTAAAGCCTCCTCTGTAAGTAGTCAAGCTGATTGCTAGAGCTGTTTGCTTGTTTTTATTTTCTTTGCTTATCATTGAGCATTCTGCTGATGAGAAAAGAAATGTCCAGGAGATAAACAACAGGCCCAGAGGGAAAGTGACAGAAAGGCATAGATGATACACAAGCCAGATTATCAGTCTTGAAGTAATCCAGAAGTAGTCATAACATACATCACACTGCATGGGCGTTTAATCCTAAAAATAAGCAGAATGCAGAGAGGTGTATAGGTGTCTGCCTGCCAACAACTTTGAACCAACGCTAACCAGTACCTGTGTGGAGGTGCAAATTCTTTTTCTGCTAAAATTCTCTAAGACCTTTTCTCCTTTTGGGTTTTGAAAGTCAATTTCTACCACACGTCTCTTTCTATTTTCATAACAGCTGCCAGAAAATTCAAAACCACACTTTTGACATGTCTCTAGCAAATCCATAAATGATCTTCTGATTTTATAATTATTAATTCCTAGGCTCATTTTCCAGCTTTTTGTCATTGGCTTTAACGAGGTGTATTTTGGAGTCAAATGTCTAAGCCACTTCAGTCGTGACCGACTCTTTGCGACCCTATGGACTATAGCCCATCAGGCTCCTCCGTCCATGGAATTTTCTGGGCAAGAACACTGGAGTGGGGTGCCATGCCCTCCTCCAGGGGATCTACCTGACCCAGGGATCAAACTCATCTCTTATGTCTCCTGCATTGGCAGGCACGTTCTTTACCACTAGTGATATCTCAGAAGCCCCAGATGTTATCTTTTTATAATAATATGGGGTATTATTAACTAGACAGCCTTCATTAAGCCTCAAATATTTACAGGTGCTTCTCTTCCCGAGCCTCTTATAAATCGATGAGATGGGAGATTTCATGCTCAAACAAAAATCTGCTTCAGTTCATAGAGAAGCTAAACAACATCAATTTCTCATACTTATTTTAATCACAATATGAATTTATAAGGTAAAACAGAGAAGAGAGCTATGCTAGGAAGCTGGGACCATGATAAAGTGAGAAGCCAGCCTTTTGTATTCAGTTGCTTGCACTCAGGATGTTGGCCGGCACCCAGAAGACACATAAATTCCTTGAGGTAAAGGATTTATTGGACTATCGGACCCCTCCTTTCTTCCATGTGAGTGGCACCATGGCAGATCCACAGTGAAGCCGGTCCTTGGAAACAGTCTTCAGCCTGCTTGGATGGACCTTGTCTGCTTGCATCTGCCAGTGCACAGAGGCCTCCAGGCCAGCTCCACTTCCAGTAAGACCTACTCAGCTATTTACAGTGTTGGCTTGGCATTACATAGGTCTGGGTTTGTATTTACTGGCTGTGTGATCCCAGACAAAATATTAAACAAACACTCTTTGAGTCTGAGGTGCCTCATCTGAAAATTGGGGTAGTATAGAAAGTCCCTACTGGGGTTTATGTGAGGATTAAATTAAATAACACACATAGGTCCTAAGTAACATGTCTGGCACACTCGAAAACATTAACTATTGTCATTATCATCATTTTAAAATTAATTTTTATTAAAGTATAATTGATTTACAATGTTCTATTACTACTGCACAGCAAAGTGAATCAGCTATTCGTAGACATATATCCACTCTTTTTGAGATTCTCTACCCTTACAGAGTCATTGCTGCTGCTGCTGCTGTTGTTTAGGCACTAAGCTGTGTCCGACTCTTTGCCAACCCATGGACTGTAGACCACCAGGTTCCTCTGTCCATGGAATTCTTTAGGCAAGAATATTGGCGTGGGTTGCCATTTCCTTCTCCAGTGGATCTTTCCGACCTGGGGATTGAACCCAAGACTCCTTCATTGGCAGGTGATTCTTTACCGCTCAGTCATAGGGAAGTCCATATAGGTCATTTCAGAGTATTAAATAAAGTTCCCTGTACCATACCATAGGTTCTTATTAGTTATCTATTTTACATATAGTACTGTCTATCTATTATCATCATTTTTGAAAGAATGATTGTTATTCAGTGTAACCTCATGGTCTTTATGGGCTTCCCTGATGGCTCAGATGGTAAAGAATGCACCTGCAATGCAGGAGACCTGGGTTCGATTCCTGGGTTGGGAAGATCCCTGGAGGGAATGGCAAACCACGCCAGTATTACTGCTTGGAGAATTTGCATGGACAGAGGAGCCTGGTGGGTCCATGGGGTCACAAGGAGCTGAACACGACTGAGTAACTAAGAATAGTACAACACACAATCTTTACTTTCTTGATGTGTAGTCTATGTATCATGTCCATCTTTGCATGAAATGTTCCCTAGCATGAAATGTTCCCTTGGTATCTCTAATTTCTAGGGAACATTTCATGCAAACATGGGCACAATAAAGGACAGAAATGGTATGGGCCTAACAGAAGCAGAAGATATTAAGAAGAAGTGGCAAGAATACACATAAGAACTATACAGAAAACATCATGATCCCAGATAACCACAATGGTGTGATCACTTACCTAGAGCCAGACATCCTGGAATGCAAAGTCAAGTGAGCCTTAGGAAGCATCACTATGAACAAAGCTAATGGAGGTGATGGAATTCCAGTTGAGCTATTTCAAACCCTAAAAGATGATGCTATTAAAGTGATGCACTCAATATGCCAGCAAATTTGGGAAACTCAGCAGTGGCCACAGGATTGGAAAAGGTCAGTTTTCATTCCAATCCCAAAGAAAGGCAATGCCAAAGAATGTTCAACATACTGCACAACTGTACTCATCTCAGTTTAGTTCAGTCACTCAGTTGTCTCCAATTCTTTGAGACCCTATGGACTGCAGCATGCCAGGCTTCCTGGTCCATCACCAACTCCCAGAGCTTGCTCAAACTCATTGAGTCAGTGATGCCATCCAACCATCTCATCCCTTGTCATCCCCTTCTCCTCCTGCTTTCAGTCTTTCTCAGCATCAGGGTCTTTTCCAGTGAGTCAATTCTTCACATCAGGTGGCCAAAGTACTAGAGTTTCAGCTTCAGCATCTGTCCTTCCAATGAATATTTATGACTGATTTCCTTTAGGATGGACTGGTTAGATCTCTTTGCAATCCAAGAGACTCTCAAGAGTCTTTTCCAAAACCACAGTTCAAAAGCATCAATTCTTCGGTGCTCAGGTTTCTTTATAGTCCAACGCTCACATCCATACATGACTACTGGGAAAACCAGAGCTTTGACGAGACATAACCATAGTTTTGACTAAACCATAACTTTTGACTGGCACTCATCTCACACACTAGCAAAGTAATGCTCAAAATTCTCCACACCAGGCTTCAACAGTACAGGAACCATGACTTCCAGATGTTTAAGTTGGATTTAGAAAAGGCAGAGGAACCAGAGATCAAATTGCCAACATCCATCAGATCACTGTAAAAGCAAGAGAGTTCCAGAAAAACATCTACTTCTGCTTTATTGACTATGCCAAAGCCTTTGACTGTGTAGATCACAAAAAACTCTGGAAAATTATTAAAGAGATGGGAATACCAGACCACTTGACCTGCCTCCTGAGAAACCTGTATGCACGTCAAGAAGCAACAGTTAGAACTAGACATGGTAAAACAGACTGGTTCCAAATTGGGAAAGGAGTACGTCAAGGCTATATATTGTCACCCTGCTTATTTAACTTACATGCAGAGTACATCATGTGAAATGCCAGGCTGGATGAAGCACAAGCTGGAATCAAGATTACTGGGAGAGATATCAATAACCTCAGATATGCAGATGACACCACCCTTATGGCCAGAAGCGAAGAACTAAAGAGCCTCTTGATGAAAGTGAAAGAGGAGAGTGAAAAAGTTAGCTTAAAGTTGCCTTCAATATTCAGAAAGCTAAGGTCATGGCATCCAGCCCCATCACTTCATGGCAAATAGATGGGGAAAAAATGGGAAGAGTGAGCGACTTTATTTATTTAGGCTCCAAAATCCCTGCAGATGGTGACTCTAGCCATGAAATTTAAGATGCTTGCTCCTTGGAAAAAAAGTTATGACCAACTTAGCATATTAAAAAGCAGAGACATTATTTTGCCAACAAAGGTCCATCTAGTCAAAGCAATGGTTTTTCCAGTAGTCATGTATGGAAGTGAGAGTTGGATTACAAAGAAAGCTGAGCGCTGAAGAATTGATGTGTTTGAACTGTAGTGTTAGAGAACTCTTGAGAGTCCCTTGGACTGCAATGAGATCCAACCAGTCCATCCTAAAGGAAATCAGTAATGAATATTCATTGAAAGGACTGATGCTGAAGCTGAAACTCCAATACTTCGGCCACATGATGTGAAGAACTGACTCATTGGAAAAGACCCTGATGCTGAGAAAGACTGAAGGCAGGAGGAGAAGGAGATGACAGTGAATGAGATGGTTGGATGGCATCACCAACTCAATGGACACGAGTTTGAGCAAGCTCCGGGAATTGGTGATGGACAGGGAAGCCTGGAGTGCTGCAGTCTGCCACAAAGGGTCAGACACGAATGAGCGACTGAACTGATAGTCTATGTATAACATTATAAGTTACAGGTGTACAATACAGTGATCTACAATTTTTAAAGGTTATACTCCATTGGTAGTTATTATAAAATATTGGCCCTAGTCCCTGTGCTATATATTGCATTTTCGTAGCTTATTTATTTTATGCATTGTAGTTTGTACCTCTTAATCTCTTACCCACATCTTGCCCCTCGCCTCTTCCCTCTCCCCACTGGTAACCACGAGTTCGTTCTCTATATCAGTGAGTCTGCTTTTTTGGGGGGGGTTATACGCAGTAGTTTGTTGTTTTTCTGTAGATTCCACATATAAGTGATAGCATACAGTATTTGTCTTTCTCTGACTCATTTCGCTTCGCTTAATGCCCTCCGAGCCCACCACCTCATGTTCTTGAAATATCTCCCAAGTCCATGAACAGGCTCTCTCCCAGGATTATTTCATTTCTATGTGATGAGAGGGAGAACCCAGCCCCCAGTCCTGTGGACCGGTCAGGAGGCACCACACCTGAGTCGAAAGAGTGAGGTCTGATTTGGAATTACATCTCACTTCACGGGTTGCATTTACATGTTCAGAGCGTGAGTGTTTAGAGAACCAGACTGAGCGTGAACTTGTGAGTCTGAAGAGCCAGTCTTCTTGGGGCTTTGCTGGCAGAGTAGCAGAGTGGGAACATTCCCCCAGCTCCTTATCACCGCCTTCATCAGAGATGCCGCTGCCCACGGCAGGGTCTTCTGGGCTGTGCGGATCAGGGAGCAGGCGAAGTAGTTACATTTCCTGGAAATACAGGCAGCAGTTTCCTGTGGCTTCCTCTGTTTTTGATGTAGAGCCGAGCACACGTAAAACACTAAACACATCAAGGATCAGAGCGTCAGTCAGAGGTGGTGCAAACGCTGAAAAATACTGTCATTTCCTCATAAACACACTGAGAAGTGCAAAGTACAGTACATCTTCCAAAGATGTCCCTGCTACGAATCTCTACAGTAGGGCTGCAAGGCGACAGGAAGGTCACAAGCTACCCTTCCACGCCTGTACTTTTATATCTATGACCTGCTGCTTGAGTTGATGAACATTCTCATGAACCGAGACCCAAGTGAGCAAGAACCAAATTTCCATGAAGGCCAATGTTTTGCATAAACCTTCGCCTGAAAAAGCTCTGGTCTGGTCACAGGGCTTCAGTAAAGATTTCTCTAGAAGTTGGGGTCTGGTCAGAAAAAAAATTCACTCTCTGAAGTGGAAAGTAGTAAAATGATTACATGAACTTAACTGTTCACATAACTATCCTAAAAGCCAGTTCAGGATTCAATAAAGCAATGCACACTGCATTTGGGAAACAGCCAGGCTCACAGGAGGTGACTACCATGTGTCCTTAAAGCTAAAATGAAGCGGAGCAAAAGGTATCTTGGCTAAGATTTGCAGCAACATAGAGGGACCTCGAGACTATCACACTGAGTGAAATAAGTCAGCCAAAGAAGGAGAAATATCATAGGACGCCCCTTATATGTGGAATCTAAAATGAAATGGTATAGATGAACTTAATTATAAAACAGAAAGAGACTCACAGAGTTAGAGAACAAACTTATGGTTGCCAGGGTGGATGGGACAGTTAGGGAGCTTGGGATGGACAGGTCCACACCGCTGTATTTAAAAGGGATGATCAACAAGGACCTACTGTACATCACAGGGAATTCTGCTCAATGTTACGTGGCAGCCAGGATGGAAGGGGAGTTTGGGGGAGAATATACATGTATATGTATGACTGAGTCCCTTCACCATTCATCTGCAACTATTACAACATTGTTAATCAGCTATACCCCAATACAGAATAAAATGTTTGTTTGGTTTTTTTAAAGATATCTTGACCAAGGCTACCAGAACTTGATGAAAATGGAAGGTGGAAGAAGCATGGGCAAATGCACAGATTCATACAAATCAGAGCAAACACAGAATGGTTGGTCCTGGAGGCAGGGGGCCTACTTTCCAAATTTCACCTTTGCCGTTCCCCAGCTGAGTGACCCTGGCCAAGCTACTTAACCTCTCTCAGCTTCCAATTCTTCGTGTTTGTCCATCACTGGCTCCTCTTCCTTTGTGAAGAACTGCCCTTCCACACTTACTGGAAGACCTAACATCACAGCCAGTCACACGACACAAAGACAGCTTAGTTACAAGACACAGTTAAAGCTTTTTCACTCAAGTTAGTCTGCAGCTCACAACCAAAAACACCTTGGTTATACAGCTCATTTGCAAGAGCTGCTATGAGAATTAAATGAAGTATGTAAAGCAGACACAAGAAAGACTGGCTGCATCCTTACAAAGGTTGGTCAGCGTAGGGGCTGGAGTCTTGACCACATGGGTTCAAATCCCAGCTCCCTTCACAAGGTCTGTTGAGATAAATCACTTGACATCTTTGTCTCAGTGTCCCAGTCTGTAAAAATAGGGGCTAACAATAGTAACTTCATCATAAGGTTTTAAGGATTGAGTCAACTTAGATAAAGCCTCTAGAACAGTGCCTGACACGCAGCAGTAAACATTCCATAAATATTGTTCAGTGGCTAAGTGGCGTCCAACTCTTCTGTGACCCCATGGACTGCAGCTCGCCAGGGTCCTCTTTACATGGGATTTCCCAGGCAAGAACACTAGAGTGGGTTGCCATTTCCTTTTCCAGGGCATCTTCCCAACCCAGGGATCGAACCCAAGTCTCTTGCATTGGCAGGTGGTTTCTTTTAACACTGAGCCACCAGGGAAGCCCTCCGTAAATATTACCTATCAGGATTAAAAAGAAAGAGTGACTCTGACAGCTATTAAAACTGTATAAAAGTCACTGATCTAGACCTACTTATCTTCAATAAGAAAAGAATCATTCTTCCAGATAATCCAGCTTGATGGAAAGTCCCTTAAGGACAATTAGAGAGAGTTCAGTTCCTCATATTAGAACTTAGCCAGCTCTAACATTTGGTCCCCTGAGTGAACTTACTGACCAAGAGGATACGGCCTGAGCAAATGACCTCCATCAGCTGTACTGCCTGATGGCCCTCTTTCTCACTGTCAGGACATCTCAGTTATGCATTCATCTGTCATCAATTTAATTATGAGTCAATTCTTGCAAATCACATCTCTCTAAGACCAATAAAAACTGATTTTGGTCCTTTATCCCACAGGGCAAAGTCCTTAGGGTGATCACCCTGATTAACTAGCAAGCCTCACTCTTGTTGAAATCTGTTTTAACTGCAACTCAAGCCTATTTTACGTACTAATTAAAAGGAGCTTCTCCATTTCTGCTTTCTGTGTGATGTAATCACTAATTCATTTATTCACTCATTCATACAATAAACTTATACTGAGCCCTAACTTGTGCTGGGCTAGGTTCTGGACACAGCAAGAAACTTAAGAGACTAGTGAGGAAAGTAAGTAAATCAACCGAACACTAGAAAACAGTGCTAGGATAGAGGTGTACCTGGGGCACGAGGAGAGCTCAGGCTGCAGAGCAGGACTCAGAAGAGATCCATGCAAACTCATGCACTCAGCACAAGGTGTTTGGGATGGCAAAAGTTTGCCCAGGGCACAGCAGGGGTGGAGGAGGGAAAAAGATGCTGATTGGAAAGGTATGTAGGTCTTAAGACACTCTGGAATATCAGGTCCCCTGGGAAGAAAATGTGCTCTTCTAAGTAACAGAAGTCTTTGAAAAATTTTAAGAAAGTCATGACAAGACTCAATTCTGCTTTTAGAAAGATCACTCTGCTGGGCAGTATGGAAGATGAATGAAGGGACCATACTGTGGAAACTGGGAGGCACAGAGAGGTTACTGTGTTTACCTAGAAAAGAAGTGGGAAAGCTTGAATACAGGGAGAATAAAAGATGAAGCAAAAGAGAAATTCTCAGATTCCAGAAAATAGGAGAACCTGGATTCTGTGAAGTTATGCTTGCTTCTTCAGCTCACTAGACACTGTGGGCCTGTCGCTGTTTGGTTATTTCAGGAAGGCACATGAAAAGATGCTCTGCTGCTGCTGCTGCTAAGTCACTTCAGTCGTGTCCGACTCTGTGCGACCCCACAGACAGCAGCCCACCAGCCACCGTCCCTGGGATTCTCCAGGCAAGAGCACTGGAGTGGGTTGTCATTTCCTTCTCCAGTGCATGAAAGTGAAAAGTGAAAGTGAAGTCGCTCAGTCATGTCCAACTCTTAGCGACCCCATGGACTGCAGCCTACCAGGCTCCTCCGTCCATGGGATTTTCCAGGGAGTGGGTTGCCATTGCCTTTTCCAGAGAAGATGCTCACCATTTCTAATTATTAGAGAAATGCAAATCAAAACTACAATGAGGCATCACCTCACACCAGTCAGGATGTCATCATTAAAAGCTTAAAATAATAAATGCTGGAGAGGGTACGGAGAAAAGCGAACACTCCTACACTGTTGGGAATGTAAATTGGTGCAGCCACTGTGGAGAACAGTATAGAAGTTCCTCAAAAAACTGAAACTACAGCTATCACATGATCCAGCAATCCCACTCTTTGGCATATATCTAGAGAAAAGTCTACACATGTACCCCAGTGTTCACTGCAGCACCATTTTAACTGCCAGGACATGGAAAGAACCTAAATGTCCATCAGCAGAGGAATGGATGGAGAAGATGTGGTGGATATATACAACGGAGCATTACCCAGCCGTACAAGAATGAAACAGGGCCACGTGGAGCAACATGGATGCAGCTAGAGATGATGTACTAAGTGAAGTAAGTCAGACAGAGAAGACAAAATATCGTATGATATCATTTACAGGCGGAATCTAAAAAATTATACAAGTGAACTTATTTACAAAACAGAAACAGACTCAGATATAGAAAACAAGCTTAGGGTTATCTAAAGAGAAAGGGAGGGATAAATCAGGAGTTTGGGATTAACAGATAGCCAGTCAGGCTCCTCTATCCATGGAAGAATGCCTCCTCTATCCAGGCAAGAATACTAGAGTGAGTTGCCACGTCCTTCTCCAGGGGATCTTCCTGACCCAGGGATTGAACCTGCATTTCCTGAAGGCAGATACTTCACCACCTGAGCCACCAGTGAAGTCCAGATACACATTACTATATATAAAACAGATAAAAAGGGCTTACTGTAGAGCACAGAGAACTACATTCAAAATCTCATAATAACTTATAATGGGGAAAGCATCTGAATAAGTGTATATACACTGAATCATTTTCCTATATACAAGAAACTAACAGAACACTGTAGCTCAATTACACTTCAATTAAAAATAAATTGAAGACTACATGTGTTTCCAGTATAGCAATGGGGTTTATGAAACTGCAAAACCATTCCCCATGACCCAGGAGTGGCAACACCCTTATCTGAGAAGCCTAGAACTTGAAAGGAGAAACAAAGGGCCTTACATACTCATTCCTCCTCAGCAAGTAATCAAACATTATCATGAGCAACCATGTCTAACAAGCTCAGGGACATCCTGGCTTCTCCATCATCCTTGTAAACTGAGTGAGATTCCCCTCCTGTGGAGCCCAGGGTAGTTTCGTTTCCTTAGTAACTATTTCTTGCCACNATTTTCCAGGGAGTGGGTTGCCATTGCCTTTTCCAGAGAAGATGCTCACCATTTCTAATTATTAGAGAAATGCAAATCAAAACTACAATGAGGCATCACCTCACACCAGTCAGGATGTCATCATTAAAAGCTTAAAATAATAAATGCTGGAGAGGGTACGGAGAAAAGCGAACACTCCTACACTGTTGGGAATGTAAATTGGTGCAGCCACTGTGGAGAACAGTATAGAAGTTCCTCAAAAAACTGAAACTACAGCTATCACATGATCCAGCAATCCCACTCTTTGGCATATATCTAGAGAAAAGTCTACACATGTACCCCAGTGTTCACTGCAGCACCATTTTAACTGCCAGGACATGGAAAGAACCTAAATGTCCATCAGCAGAGGAATGGATGGAGAAGATGTGGTGGATATATACAACGGAGCATTACCCAGCCGTACAAGAATGAAACAGGGCCACGTGGAGCAACATGGATGCAGCTAGAGATGATGTACTAAGTGAAGTAAGTCAGACAGAGAAGACAAAATATCGTATGATATCATTTACAGGCGGAATCTAAAAAATTATACAAGTGAACTTATTTACAAAACAGAAACAGACTCAGATATAGAAAACAAGCTTAGGGTTATCTAAAGAGAAAGGGAGGGATAAATCAGGAGTTTGGGATTAACAGATAGCCAGTCAGGCTCCTCTATCCATGGAAGAATGCCTCCTCTATCCAGGCAAGAATACTAGAGTGAGTTGCCACGTCCTTCTCCAGGGGATCTTCCTGACCCAGGGATTGAACCTGCATTTCCTGAAGGCAGATACTTCACCACCTGAGCCACCAGTGAAGTCCAGATACACATTACTATATATAAAACAGATAAAAAGGGCTTACTGTAGAGCACAGAGAACTACATTCAAAATCTCATAATAACTTATAATGGGGAAAGCATCTGAATAAGTGTATATACACTGAATCATTTTCCTATATACAAGAAACTAACAGAACACTGTAGCTCAATTACACTTCAATTAAAAATAAATTGAAGACTACATGTGTTTCCAGTATAGCAATGGGGTTTATGAAACTGCAAAACCATTCCCCATGACCCAGGAGTGGCAACACCCTTATCTGAGAAGCCTAGAACTTGAAAGGAGAAACAAAGGGCCTTACATACTCATTCCTCCTCAGCAAGTAATCAAACATTATCATGAGCAACCATGTCTAACAAGCTCAGGGACATCCTGGCTTCTCCATCATCCTTGTAAACTGAGTGAGATTCCCCTCCTGTGGAGCCCAGGGTAGTTTCGTTTCCTTAGTAACTATTTCTTGCCACTTTACCTTCTAAAATGGCTCCCTTTGAATTCAACTAGACAAATGTCATGAGCCCAGTCATAAGCATAATATTCTCTGTGAGCACATATCCTCTTATGTCACAAGATGACCACCTGACCACATCTGTTTGTTTTGTGACGCTCAGGCCTTGAGAAAAAGGTGGGGACGTTCTCAAAACAAATCAAGAGTGCATTTTATCTTAAATATAAAATGTGATGGAATTCCTTGGGTGCCTTGTAGTCAGCTTTGCTGAGTGATCCTGTTGGGAAATACTGAGATTTTCAAAGAAATAAGCTATGACTTCCAAAAACCACCTTTGACCAGGAAGAAGGGACACAAAGAGGGTTAATTAAATCCAGGTCAGAACTCCATTAAATGAAGCCTCACGGCCTGGTGGATCTTGTAGAGACAGTCAAATGAAGCTTACATTTACAGCGACATTGGTTATTCCAGAAATCAACAAGTGCGGAATCTGAAAGTTCCACCTATAAGTACTAGAAAATACTGAGGAAGCCAGAATCATCTCTCTCTTAGAAATCAGTACTTACCTGGTTCTACTAGTTTAACTAAACTTATGAAACAACAGACTTCTGCTTTAGTCAAGAATATTTATGTGTAAGGATGTAGTCATATCCTATAAGAATCTGAGGGAATTTTGCAATAGTCTCATATCCTCATTGAAAAATATATGCATATTTGTATGTCTCTCTCATTCTCTCTATCCAGTCAGTGTTAGGAAAGTAAAATTAATGAGCTCCCCAAAACTCTCAGAGAAAAATTATGGAAAGACACATACTGGCTAGACATATTTCAATAGTAGTTACCATAGAAACGAGTCGGTAGGTATCAGTTTTGGAGTTGTGCCTTTGGATAAAATATTAAATTTCTGAGAGTATTTGCATAGCCATACAACAGCACAACGGCTGGTGTCCACCTGAAATTATACGTTTAAAAAATTATTTGTACTCGCTCTCCTTTTGGGTTACTAGTACCCATGAAGAAAAATTCATTCTTAAGAAGCTGATTCTAAAACACCTTTCTCTGCCTTTGCACTGTTTCATCTTGTTTCATACAGAAGTCAGAGTGGTAAAGGCACAAAGGCAGGGAACCAGTGTGGTCTTGCTTGAGAGAGGCTCTTGAAGGCTTTAAAACCATTGCTGCTAATGTCCTCCACGCCAGCTAACTAGACAATAACTCTGCTAAATTGCTTTTTAAAATACACTATCATGTATAAAATAAATAGGTAGTAGGACGTTGCTATATAACACAGGGAGCCCAGCCTGGTGCTGTGATGGCCTGGAGGGGTGGGATGGATGGAGAGGTGGAAGGCTGAGAGGGAGCCTTATATAAAATAAGACTGGGGCTCGATCCCTGGGTAGGGAATACCCCTTGGAGAAGGAAATGTCCATCTACTCCAGTATTCTTGCCTGAAGAATCCCATGGACAGAGGAGCTTTACGATTGATTCACGCTGGTGTATGGCAGAAACCAACACAACATTGTCATTTTCCTCCAATTAAAAAATAACTTAAAAAATATCCTTGTAGTTTATTTATTTTAAATATAGGAGTCTGTAACTCATAATCTCCTACCTTATTTTGCCCACTCCCACTTACGTCTCCCCACCTGGTAACCACTAGCTTTTTCTCTACATCTGTGAGTCTGCTAAATTGCTTTTAATTAAACATACTTATATATCCTTTTTCCATGGCAAGATGATTCTTTCTCACTGTGTGAGAAACAATGACCTAATGCCTCCCTGATGGACTAAGAGTTGTAATTTTGCCATACGCAGGGCTCATCGGATGTCTCTTTTTCACTTGTATTTAATAATGTACTTTCCGTGAGCCTCAGGACCCTGAAAAGCACACACTGGCCCTCCTCATTTTGAAAATAAAGAATAATTATATGTTTTAATACAAAGATAAGAATTGAAACGCTAAACAATCACTAACTCAGCTGTCTTTAATAAGGAACAGCACGTTAGGGGCTGCACTAAATTTTTCCAACTCAAAGCCAGTGACCGGGGTGTTTGCTGATTAGTGCTATAATGATACCTGGCTTATAACCAACAGACAACCCAGTATGTGTGAGATATGCCAGGAACAGCCTAACAATCTCCTGGAATCTGGAATGTTCATGAGCCACAGACCCAGGAATCTTTGAAATTGGGGTTGGTGGATTTAGTTCTGTTAGGAGGGAACATTCTGGCATGAAACCAAGAACCTCAGTCCCCTTCAAACAATGAATTCAGCAACAATCCTGACTTCCAGACAGAAGTAAATCACATTAACAGCTGAGAAGAGGCTATGAACTTTCAGTTTGAAGGTCAACTAGAAAAGAAAACAAGTGAAAGATCAACTGAAAATGTCATGAGTGAGCCTGAACCAGACAGGTGTCAGCTCTGGAATTCCAGGAAGGTCCCGGTGAGACAGTAAAGAGATACAGCTACTCTATAAAACATTACGATTCTTTTTGCTTCCAAAACTACGTACATATGGATGTACATATTTCAGTAATCTCTGGCAATAAGCACACATTTATGTCAACTACTAAGATGTAAATCTTACTATATGACTAAGAGATGGACCTTAGCTTTCATATAACTGAGAGATGATGGTTATCTCCAGTGGGATCAAAGGTCATGCTTGTTTTTCTATCATAAATATATAAATAAATAAGCACATACATACATATATATTCTAACTATTTCTAAAACATCACCATATAAACATTAGTGAAATAGTGGGACGATTAGAATAACAAACATATGAATCAATCTCAGAACAAAACTCTACTACTATTGCAGACATGCTAAGGACAATAAAGAACTGAAAATTAATCTTACAGGTCACAGGTATGTTGTAACCTTAAAGAGTTCTATTTGTATTAGTTATGTACTAGGTCAAAAGAAATTTAATTCAAAACATTTTGGAGTAAATGAAAAATACTGTGTTTTTATAAATAATTTTATTAAACATTGAAAAGTTTAACAAAGGCTAATCCCTTTGAAAGTGTATTTTGCCTCATAATAAAGGTAAAGTAGGTTGTAATGTAATTCTAAGATCAATGAGGGAAGTTTTATGTTTCAAGGAGGAAAACTGTATTCAAAAATTTAAATTGTATGATTTTGAAACATAATTTCTGTGATGCTGAATTTCTCAAACATTTCAGAAATCCTGTGCTTGGATTGAGGATGAAATCCATAATACTGAGTCAAGACTTGTAAAACTCTCTGCTACTGTCTGCTTTACAAAATTCTTATGTTAAGAAAAAAGAACATAAGGAAAAGTGTTATTTCCCATCCCCTCCTCTTGCCTGGAAAATCCCACGGATGGAGGAGCCTGGTCGGCTGCAGTCCATGGGGTCGCACAGAGTCGGACATGACTGAGCGACTTCACTTTCAGTTTTCACTTTCCTGCACTGGAGAAGGAAATGGCAACCCACTNATAAGGAAAAGTGTTATTTCCCATCCCCTCCTCTTGCCTGGAAAATCCCACGGATGGAGGAGCCTGGTCGGCTGCAGTCCATGGGGTCGCACAGAGTCGGACATGACTGAGCGACTTCACTTTCAGTTTTCACTTTCCTGCACTGGAGAAGGAAATGGCAACCCACTCCAGTGTTCGTGCCTGGAGAATCCCAGGGCTGGGGGAGCCTGATGGGCTATGGGGTCGCATAGAGTCGGACACGACTGAAGCGACTTAGCAGCAGCAGCACTATAACGGAAACTTATCAGAATCACACATTAAATAAGAGGAGATATAGTTCAAAATTCCTAAATAAGAGGAGACACAGTTCACAATTCTCGAATATTCATCACAAAATTAGAAAGCAAATTGACTTTTAAAACCATGGTCTCCAGAAAATCAACTATTAGTCCCCAGCATGTAGACGACCAGCTCTGTGGAGTAGCTAGAATAAACACCGACTACCACAGTAGCTCTACCCTTCCAGGGACCAGGGCTTCCCTAGAGGCTCAAATGGTAAGGAATCCACTTGCAATGCAGGAGACCTGGGTTCAGCCCCTGGGCCAGGAAGATTCCCTGGAGAAGGGAATGGCAACCAACTCCAGTACTCCTGCCTGGAGAATTCCAGGGATAGAGGAGCCGGCAGGCTATAGTCCACAGGGTCACGGAGTGGGACGCAACTGAATGACTAACTCTCACTTTTTCCAGGGACCAAGTCTCCGTCTCCCACATCACAAACATTTGCAGGCTACAGAAAACAGCCAAATGTTAATATTGCTCCAGCCAAGCAAACTTAAAAAGTTAAAGCTGCTAATTCCTACTAAAATAATTTAATGCTATTCCCACAGTCAAATAGATACTGCATTTTAATTCTATCACTCTTCTCCCTGAGGCCAGAAATTAACAGTTGACTAAATCCACATATGATTCTCATATAATACAAAATACAATAATACATACACATAAGTGATAATCATATGTCACTTAATAATGTATTATAAGTGTTTAGATAACACTTAACAGCAGCTGCTGGTTTGTGAGGTGGTAGTATCTACCCCAGCTAGAACCAACTGGGTCCTGCCATCTGATCACTCCCATGGCACTTGGGCTGAGACCAGCTTCTTTCAATGGCCCCACTTCTCATCCACTCCCACGGCAGGTGAGGGGCAGGGTAGGACAGCCATATACCTTCATGTTCCTCCAGAGGTCATGACAGTCAGGTCGCATGTGTACAGACCCTCCCTCCTCTAGGGGTCTCCTTTCCTCAACTACAAAATGTGAGTTTTAAAAGAGACAGTGTAAAAATAAATATAGTGGCATAATGTTAAAAGCACAATAAGCTACCATCCCACAAGTTCTGTCTGCTGTCATTGTGCTGTGCCTAGTAGCTCAGTCCTATCCAACTGTTTGCGACCCCATGGACTGTATGTGGTCTGCCAGGCTCCTCTGTCCATGGGATTCTCCAGGCAAGAATACTGGAGTGGGTCACCATGCCCTCCTCCNACCATCCCACAAGTTCTGTCTGCTGTCATTGTGCTGTGCCTAGTAGCTCAGTCCTATCCAACTGTTTGCGACCCCATGGACTGTATGTGGTCTGCCAGGCTCCTCTGTCCATGGGATTCTCCAGGCAAGAATACTGGAGTGGGTCACCATGCCCTCCTCCAGGGGAATTTTCTCAACCCAGGGACTGAACCCAGGTCTCTCTCATTGCCAGTGGATTCTTTACTGTCTGAGCCACCAGGGAAACCCCTACTGACAGGTGGAACCCAGCTAAAGATAGAAAAGAGGGCTGGGGTGTGGGCAGGAAGAAGGGAATCTGTGAGCCACATGGGGGATAGCCCTTCTGCTCCTGACCTGCTCCCCACAACCTGACATTTTGCCACAGGCAACTATACAAAAACAATAAAACTACCTTTTACTTTTCTAACTACCCATTCATTACTAGCTAATGAGATAAAATGTGAGCTAAATGAAAAGAAGTTTTTTAAAATAACCAGAGATACAAGGTAGGGGCAGATCCCATAACAAAAGTTACATCCAGGGTTATTCTGCTTTTCCCTGTTGAGATACTACTCTTTTATAGTTGACTACAGTCTTTTTCTTTTTTTGGAGCATAGTTGCCTTACAACGTTGTGTTAGTTTTTACCGTACAGCAAAGTGAACCAGCCACACGTATACATACATCCCCTCATTTTTTTGAACTGCCTTCCCATTTAGGTCACCACATAACATTGAGTTCCCTGAGCTATACAGTAGTTTTTCATTATTATCTATTTTATATATAGTTGAGTATATACGTCAATCCCAATTTTTAAAAGTTACTTTTAAGATATTTTTATTAGTGGACTTTTTTTAGAGCAGATTTAGGTTTATAGAAAAATTATAAAGCAGAAAGGTCCTCTCCCTCCCAGTATCTCCTGTTATTAACATCCTACTTCAGTATAGCACCAGTGTTACAGTTAATGAATCCATATTAATTTGCTTTTACTAACCCAAATCCAGCTTCCCTGGTGGCTCAGGCGGTAAAGCGTCTGTCTACAATGTGGGAGACCTGGGTTCCATCCCCAAGTAGGCAAGATCCCCTGGAGAAGGAAGTGGCAATCCACTCCAGTACTATTGCCTGGAAAATCCCACGGACAGAGGAGCCTGGTAGGCTACAGTCCANGCTCAGGCGGTAAAGCGTCTGTCTACAATGTGGGAGACCTGGGTTCCATCCCCAAGTAGGCAAGATCCCCTGGAGAAGGAAGTGGCAATCCACTCCAGTACTATTGCCTGGAAAATCCCACGGACAGAGGAGCCTGGTAGGCTACAGTCCATGGGGTCACAAAGAGTTAGACACGACCGAGTGACTTCACTTTCACTTTCACCCCAAATCCACAGTTTACATTAGGTTTCACTCTTCATGTTACATCATTCTCTGGGCTTGAAAAATGCTCAGTGTCATCTAGCCGCCATTACAATATCACGCAAAATAATGTCACTGCCTTGAAAATCCACTGTGCATCACCTATTCAGCCTGCCTCTGCTCCCCCCAAGGCTCTGGCAACCACTGCTCTTTAATTTCTCTAGTTTGGCCTTTCTTGTAGTTGGAATCATTCAGTATACACCCTTTTCAGATTGACTTTTTCCATTAAAAATATGCATTTCAGGTTCCTCCATGTCTTGCTTTGTTGTTCAGTCACTCAGTCATGACTGACTCTTTGTGATCCCATGGACTGCAGAACGCAAGGCCTCCCTGTCCATCACCAACTCCTGGAGTCTACCCAAACCCATGTCCATCGAGTTGGTGATGTCATCCAACCATCTCATCCTCTGTCATCCCCTTCTCCTCCTGCCTTCTATCTTTTCCAGCATCAGGGTCTTTTCCAATGAGTCAGCTCTTCGCATCAGATGGCCAAAGTACAGGAGCTTCAGCTCCAGCATCAGCCCCACCAATGAATGTCTTGCTAGCCCATTTCTTTTTAATGCCAAATAATATTCTATTGCATGGACATACCACAGTTTCCCCATTCATCTACTGAAACACACCTTGGTGACCTCCGGTTTTTATGAATAAAGCTTCTATAAACATTCATGTACATGATTTGCACAGACAAAAGTTTCCCACTCATTTGTGTAAATGCCTATAATCACAACTGCTAAACTGCATAAGTCTATGATGAGCTCTGGAAGAAACTGCCACACTGTCTTCCAAAGTGGCTGTACCAGTCTATCGTCCATAATGTTTAAAAATCCATCTACCAAAGTGCATCTTATTTTATCAACACAATGTGACTAGAAAACACTACTAGTATATTATCTATGATCCCTTTTACAGCCTCAAAAAATGTAACTACTCATGAAGATCATCTTTTAAATCCCTTATAGTTATTAAGCCTTATACAACTCTTAAGAGGGAAATTATGATTTCTGTGATATCAATAATTCCATTTGACTTTTAATTTATTTTGGTATCATTTCAATAAAACCTTAACAAACTATAGTTTAGACTTTGGAGAAAATGTTAAATGATCAAGACACTGAAAATCACTTGGATTGTTGAGCTGCTGTTTTTTGTTGCTATTTTGGTTTTAGGTCATGAAATTTTTATCCTGCTAACAAAAGAAAACATTGTATTTTCATTGAGAACATTTTCTGAAAAGTATTATGGCCTTAATACCATGTTCACCCCTTATTTCTACACCTGCTCTAACATTATGGAGTAACTGTTGCATCCTCTTTCCCAGGAACTTTACAGTTCGGTACCACTGGGGAAGGACTCTATGGACTTAGCAAAAATAAGGATTTGCCCCCAAAATGAAAAATTCTTTTCTCAGCATTTAAATACTTTTGTTTGTTATGAACAGATTTACTACTGAAATAGTTTCCTTCCCTCTCCCAAAAAACACCTACGGAAATCACCTACCTATAGCAGATAAAATTTCATTGATTAAAATAACAGAATTGAGGAATAATAAATTTCAGTTGTAGAATGTATAAAAAAGAAATAAGGTTTTATTACTTTCATGTAAAAATAATAATAGCAAACATTTAAATCCTTACTGGGCACTAGGTGCTACTCTAGGCTCTTCACATATATTCTTTCAATTCGCCTTCAAAATAACCCCATGAGATAATTTTATTATCATTTCCATTTACGGAATCAAAAAGTGAAGCTCAGGAAAGTCAAGCAGGGTTCTGCTATGACTTCTCCAACCTCCCTCTTAGAAACTGCAGTCCTGCCCAAGAGCCCCTGGCTAACAACTGAGTCCAAAATTCTTGTGGACACTGCTTGCTACGTGGACAGAAGAGTATCAGTGGTTTCCGGGGTCTCCATATGTGTCTACTGCCCACCCATAAGAACCCTCCTCTCCCCCTACACTCAGGCACATACAGATGTGTGCTCTGGGCTGAGACTCACAGATGCTGTCATGCCCTAGGAAGCATGGTCTGGTACGATATCTGACACATCCCATGTTCACCTGCTGGACTTGACCCCTCCATAGCAGCTGTTCTATCTCCCCTGAAAATGAAAGTGAAAATCACTCAGTCATGTCTGACTCTTTGTGACCCCATGGACTTAGTCCATGGAATTCTCCAGGCCGGAATACTGGAGTGGGTAGCCTTTCCCTTCTCCAGGGGATCTTCCCAACCCAGGGATCAAACCCAGGTCTCCCATGTTGCAGGCGGATTGTTTACCAGCTGAGTCACAAGGGAAGCCCAAGGCTATCTCTCCTGAGCCCCTACCTACTCTCCCAGGTTCTTTCAGCTCTAGCTAATCACATTAATCTATTGAAATTAACCAAGCAACAACCATGAAGGATAAAACAACGCTAATATAACCTTTGCTTTGAAAACAGACTACTGATTTTAATCAACTACTAAAAATTGTTGAAGGATAGCAAACTCTTCCTTTCAATGCAATTCATTTTCATTAATAAAAATAAGTGGACGTTTCTATGTGGCTGATAGCAATTTGTTCTCTTAAGTAGGTAAGTGTATCTTTTCAAGTTCATTAACATTCACTAGCTTAGTTAGCTCCATTCCTACACAGATGAACTTCAGACTGAACTACGAGGGGGCCAGAAATAATTTGAATCTGAAATAAGTCTGAATTTTAAAAATTTTTAGTATTTTAGATTTGAAAATAAAAATTTGAAGGAAGTGGAAGCAGAGTTGACACAAACCTCTGAAGGTCTACTCTCCAGGAATCTGTTTCTAAGATCTTCAGGCCTAGATCTTCATTCCATGACAGGAGGCTGGCAGTGACAGAATAATAAGGCATGAGGAAGCAGAATGGGTGACAGCTCAAGAAGCTATCAAGAGGAGAGGAGTGGGAAGGGAATGACAGAAGTTAAGCTCGAGTGATAAACTGGTAGGTTGAGTCTGAGTGATGACTGCTGGAACAGAATGAACAGAGAGGGTCCTAACTTGAACCAGAACAGTGAGCTAAGAATCACAAGCTTACAGTTATTCTAAATGTACATCAACCTAGGGCGCCTTGACTATACCTTCTTGCCCTTTAAACAGGGACTTCCCTGGTGGTCCAGGGTTGAGACTTTGCCCTCCAGTGTAGAGAAGTGGGGGTTCCATCCCTGCCTGGTCGGGAAGCTAAGATCCCACATGCCTCATGGCCAAAAAATCAAAATACAAAATAGAAGCAATACTGGAACAAACTCAATAAAGACTTTAAAAATGGCCCACATTAAAATGACTCTTTAAAATAAATAAATAACTGGCACAAAACAGGTACAAAGCAAAGTAAATTACTGTTCTTTATAAGTGCAGTGTGTACAGTGAAGACGATCAATTTCCAAAAGTTATAATAAAATATCTATTTCAAATAGAAGTGTCCCACTTTTATTATTGCTATCCACTAAAACTAAGTTTGTCCATCTAAACTGAAAACCACAGTTTCATCCTTCAACATCTGCTCAGAATTCCTTAAGACAGGTTCCAACAAGTTTCCAGGCAAAAGAGAAAATCAGTTATGTGGGCCTCCCCCAACCCCTTCCTCTTGGCTATCGGATGCAGGGCAGTGAATTAACTAATATACATTTGCCCAAAGCAAAATAATACATTCTCTTAATTCAATGACTTATTCTTTGCAGCTGCTGCTGCTGCTAAGTCACTTCAGTTGTGTCCGACTCTGTGCGACCCCATAGATGGCAGCCCATCAGGCTCCACCGTTCCTGGGATTCTCCAGGCAAGAACACTGGAGTGGGTTGCGACTTCCCTCTCCAATGCATGAAAGTGAAAAGTGAAAGTGAAGTTGCTCAGTCATGTCCGACTCTTAGCGACCCCATGGACTGCAGCCTACCAGGCTCCTCCGTCCATGGGATTTTCCAGGCAAGAGTACTAGAGTGGGGTGCCATTGCCTTCTCCGACTCTTTGCAGAGTTACCCTCAATTCAAGAAAAATAGGTACTTATTAAAATTCAGATTTAGAAAAGATAAATTAGATGATATAAATGGATTAACTGAAGGAATCATTTGAAGATGACCAAGTCTATTACAGTACAATCTGATTCATAAAANGCCATTGCCTTCTCCGACTCTTTGCAGAGTTACCCTCAATTCAAGAAAAATAGGTACTTATTAAAATTCAGATTTAGAAAAGATAAATTAGATGATATAAATGGATTAACTGAAGGAATCATTTGAAGATGACCAAGTCTATTACAGTACAATCTGATTCATAAAATCATATTTCATAACCAACTTTTATAGGAACACAGATATTCCAGGGCATCTGTGCTCAAACACCAATGTGGCAATTATGCTGAATTTGATCAGGAAAATGAAGATTTGCACTTAAATTGTCAGATACTGCAAGTTGAAGTTTTCAAAAGAAACCTAATGTTAAAGCTGTATGAAAGCTTCCTTTTAATACACGTGAAAAGAGTATTTGTCAATTTAGGATACCCTTTAAGAGTAAAGTTTTTGATATTACAAATGAGAAATGTCAGATTCAAGTCAAATATCAATTACAAATCAAGTGTCAGATACTATAAAAATGCTTTTACTGTTTTACTTTGCAATAAAGATTGAAGACCAAATATAAATTATCAACCTGCATACTACTACTATAACAAGAACATAGATACAGTTTAAAAGAGACTTTTTAAAAAGTCTCATTTAGGCGGCAGCCGAGAGGAGCCACCCCGCGTCCAAGAGACAGCGGCCGAGAGTTCCAGGCTGTGACGGCGCAGGAACAGCTGAGAGGAGCCACCCCACTTCCCACTCAGCATGGCCGAGAGGAGCTACCCCNTCAAAATATGCATAGAAACAAATGAAAATGAAAACGCAACAATCCAAAACCTGTGGGACACCATAAAAGCAGTGCTAAGGGGAAAGTTCATAGCAATACAGGCATTCCTCAAGAAACAAGAAAAAAGTCAAATAAATAACCAAACTCTACACCTAAAGCAACTAGAAAAAAAAAAAAGTCTCATTTATTGGGGACAGTTACAGTACATGAGGCATGAATTTGGGCAAGAATGAATTTATTAAGGGCCATCAAACAGCAATGTTAATATCACCTGTGCATTAAGGTAATCAAAATTATCCTTTTCTGATCTTAGAGGAATTTTTTGTTCCTTTAAAGTATAGCTTCTATCTACTTTTTCATTCTGAGGTCTTTCTAGTCACCGTTGCCTACCTTCTGCTTAGGGCTTCCCTTGTAGCTCAGTGGATAAAGAATCTGCCTGCAATGCAGAAGACCTGGGTTCAATCCTGGATCAGGAAGATCCCCCTAGAGAAGGAAATAGAAACACACTCCAGTATTCTTGCCTGGAGAATCCCATGGACAGAAGAGCCTGGTGGGCTACAGTCCATGGGGTTGCAAGAGTCAGATACAACTTAGCGACTAAATTGCCACCACCACCTTCTGCTTCAAAGTGGGCTGACTGGATATTACAAAGATCAGACAGCTGTGGCCTGTGATGGGGCTTTTTGTCAAATGGGAGGGAAAACCATCAAATAAACAAATCCAGATGTAAATGAGTAATTAAAATCCTAATAAAGGCTAAGAAAGATAGGAGGAGGGAAAGTATAAACAACTGATGGGGCTGCTCCTTAAGGGAATCAGGGAAGGCTTATTGGAGGAAGTATTAAGATGAGACTGAAGGATGAGCCAGAGTCAGAAAAATGAAAAGCTGGTAGGGGGTGGGGTGGCATTTTCAGGAGAAGGAGCAGCCATGAGGAAGAACAGTGGCCTCTGGTCAGAGAGGTAAATAAGAGGTCAATGAAGGGAAAACACCCTGATGTGACTGGAGTGTCCTATGGGGGCCAGGTCAGCAGGACTGCACAGACGTGGAGGCTGGACTCTCTGGGCAGCGGGGAGCTGTGGGAGGGCAGGCCAGGGGTAGGATGCACTGACTGCTTCAGGAGTAGTATCCTGTCCTCAGAGCAGCCCAGGGAACCAGGGAACTGCCTTTGATTCAGTTTTTGTCTGTCTTTAGGTACAGAATCAAGAGGGAATTGAAACAACAGGCAAGATTTTAGAAACTCTCCAGCTATCAGAGAATTCAGATACAAAAATAGGAACCATTTAGAGAAACAGTGGAGACCTCTCAGAACTTTATGATCTCGGTTTCAGAGGTAAGCTCTGTCTTGCGGCCTGGGAAAGAATGACGAGGTAAGATCATTTTCCTGTGTCACTTTTCAGAAAACAGGTCAGAATCACAATGGAAATGACTCAAGATGCCACCTTTTGGAAGATGGGTGACTGTCTCTGCCCTGGGAACAGAATGCGAATGTGCTCAGTTGCTCAGTCATGTCCAGCTCTTTGCAACCCCATGGACTGTAGCCCACCAGGCTCCTCTGTCCATGGGATTTTCCAGATAAGAATACTGGAGTGTGTAGCCATTTCCCCCTCCAGGGCAACTTCCCAACCCAGGAATCGAACCCTGGTCTCCTATACTGGCAGGTGGATTCTTAAAGCTGATCCACTTGGGAAGCTCACAGAAACAGTCAACTGTCAGCTGAAAGGAGAGATGGACTTTTGCTCCTGGTTACATACAGGTACTATGTTGGAATGGGACCTCCAAAAAATCTGGCAGGTGATATGGCTTCCCATCATCTTCCTTCCGGGACTGCAAAGTCGGTGGCAGTGCGGGTCCCCTCTCTCTGGGAGAATGCAGTGAACCACTGTGTAAGGCACATTTTGTGCCCACTTTCTAAGATCCATCCTTCAATACAAAATAAAACATTCACTGGAACATTTTGTTGTTGTTGTTTAGTTGCTAAGTTGTGCCCAACTTTTGCGACCCTACAAAAGATTGTAGCCCACCAGGCTCCTCTGTCCGTGGGGATTTTTCCCAAGCAAGAATCCTGGAGTGGGTTGCCATTCCCTTCTCCACGGATCTTCCCAACCCAGGGATCAAACCTGTGTCTCCTGCACTGGAAGGTGGATTCTTTTACCACTGAACCACCTGGCAAGACCTTGGAAGTTTTTAATATGTTATAAAAACAAAATATAAGGTTGCACAATAAAAAGTAACACTGTTTTCACCCAGAAGGAAATAAACTCTATCAACAAAAAGTCTTTTTCCCAGCAGAGTAGATAATTTACATGCAAACTCTGCAGATGAAGACTACAATTTATTCCATAGGTGGCAGCTTCTAGGTGACAGACATGTTCTTCCTTCCTTTCTTCCCACCCACAGAGTTTGGGCCATTTCTAGACAATGTTCAGCTGACATGCTTTCAAAAGATGCAAAAAGAGGTGATGCAGACTCTCAGTGGAAAGGGAGTGTTCCGCCAGTTTTGGTAAATAACTGATCGAGACCTAAACTTTTGATTTCTAAAAGAAAGAACAAGATGATTCACAAATGCCTAAGGAAAAAGTAGGTCTGGCAGCCAGTTCTGAATGAAAGTACAAAAAGAAAAAAAGTTTGCACTTAAAAGTGAATCTTGGTCAAATGTTAGACAAATCATTAAATTAAATCCTCTTTTCTTTTGCCATGTCTCCATTCAGTACACTTTTTTTTTCCAGTTTAATAAAAGCCGACCTACCCAAATCAGAATGTATAAATAATTAAGAAGTAGTTATTTGTTGTTAAAAATTATTTCCTTGTGAAAGGAGTCAGTTTTCCATTTGTATCAAAGATCACTTAAAAAAGGGTTTATTGTTTAAGAGATAATTTTTCAAAAACACATCTAGTATATTGAATGAAGCCTCACTGTTCCCTGTCCCTTCTTCTCTCTCTCCCTCTATCCATCCATTCATTCATTAATTAGGCAAATGTTCACTGAGCCCCTGCTCTGGGCCAGGCACGGGGATTCGGCACTTGGAAGACAATAGTGAACAGAACAGCCTAAACGCCTACCCTGATGGAGCCTGAATTCTCATGCTACATCCACAGAGCTATAGAACTGATTGTGAAGGAAAATGAGCTTTCAAAAAAATAATAAACATTTCAGTTTTTCAAGATGAAAAAGTTCTAGAGATCCTTTACACAACAACGTAAACATAGTTAACACTACTGAATTGCACACTTAAAGAATGATTACACACTTAAAGAATGATTCTCCAGGCAAGAATACTGAGTGGGTTGCCATTTCCTTCTCCAAAAGAATGATTAAGAGGGTATATTTGATATTGTGTGCTTTTTACCACAATGGAAAAACTAAAAAAAATTCTTAAAAGGTCAAAAATACATGTAGTCAGTATTAAAAAACTAAGATCATGGTATCCAGTCCCATCACTTCATGTCAAATAGATGGGGAAAAAGTGGAAGCAGTGAGAGATTTTATTTTCTTGGACTTCAAAATCACTGTGGACAGTGACTGCAGCCATGAAATTAAAAGACGCTTGTTCCTTGGATGGAAAGCTATCACAAACTTAGACATCATATTAAAAAGCAGAGACATCACTTTGTCAACAAAGGTCCATATAGTTTAAGGTATGGTTTTTCCTGTGCATGTATGGATATGAGAGTTGGACCATAAAGAGGGCTAAGTGCCGAAGAACTGATGCTTTCAAATTGTGGTGCTGGAGAAGACTCTTGAAAGTCCCTTGGACAGCAAGGAGATCAAATCAGTTAATCCTAAAGGAAATCAACCCTGAATATTAATTGGGAGGACTGAAGCTGAAGGTCCAATACTTTGGCACCTGATGCGAAGAGCTGATTCATTGGAAAAGACCCTGATGCTGGGAAAGATTGAAGGCAAAAGGGGAAGAGGCTGGCAGAGGATGATGGACACGAACCTGGGCAAACTCTGGGAGACAGTGAAGGGCAGGGAAGCCCTTCTACAGTGTTCTACAGTCCACGGGGTCACCAAGAGTCAGACGTGATTTACTGACTGAACGACAACGACAACAATATTTACTGAGCACTTACTATATATCGGTTCTGAGTGTCATCTCACTTAATCCTCACAATAACCTTAAGAAGCAGGTACTGTTATTATCCCCATTTTACAGATGGATACACTGAGGGGGAAAGCAACTTATCCAAGGTCATGTATCCAAGAGATGGAGCTCAGATGCAATCCAACTTGTCTCCTAACAAGTTAAACTGTTTCCTTACATACACATAGTTTTGAAAATAAGCGATACTATTTTCAATAGGACCGTCGGCTAACAGCAGGAAAAGAGTGGTAATCATACTACGATAGTAAAAGTAGCTATAGGCACATCTGTTTTCATTCTTCAACTTGGTTTTTCAACTCTTGATGATTTCTAGCCCAACTTACTGCCCTTCTGATACTTATTTTACCTGAAAACCTATGTGCTGGACAAACTGCTTGTGACCATTTGTCTCTAAGCCATAATATGCTTTTCCTACTAATGGAAAAAAAAATCACACAGGATGGTTTCTTTTAAAACAGACATTACTGAAACCGTAAATATTTTTAGCCCTTTGTACTTTTCATCCAGCAGCTTGGCTGAGAATAATATAGAAACACTTAAAAATAGCCCTCCAGTACTCTGAAAACCATCAACTAGTTTAGCACATACCCAGCACCTGCTTGACTTCATCAACATGATTTTGCTAGTCGAATAAAAAAAGAAAATCCTTTCAGTTTCAGAACTTTGCTCCCTTAAAAACCAAATGTGTCACCAGGGCACTTGGTGTGAGGTTGCCCCCTCTCTTCCTAACTTAGAAGGTGACACCTGGATCAAGTCATGGGTAACTAATGAAGACGCAACTTTCCCCTTCTTGCAACACACCTCAGAGCAGTGAGAAAAAGCTCCCCAGGCAGGAGCCTTCGTAACAATTGTTAGGATTTTAATGGAGAGTTATTTTGTTCTACAGTTTATAGTGTTGTTCAGGTTAACCTGAGGACACAGAGAATAAATCAGCTGCTACAGAAAGGTAACGTTATATGGCAGGAGATGTGCCCTCTGACCTGTCTTTCCAGTACGATCCATAGATTTCAGGACAGCAAAAAGGAAGAAAGGGGGAAGGAGGGAAGAAAGAAAGGCAATAATTTATTTAGACTCTACTCTGTTCAAAATACTTTGTGCCTAGCATCAAATTTCCAACTATGGTGTAAGAAGCATTATGTTGTAACAGAGCAGGAGTAGCTGGCCTAAACAAACATCACCACCACAGGATTTTAAAGCCCACATAATGTGAAGCACTGATTTTCAGATTGCCAGTTATGCTTATTTAATAACATAAAGATTAATACAGCTTGGTGCCAGACAGCCTTTTCCCTGCAGGCAAACTGGATGAAGATTTTATAACATCACCTTCCATAATCAAAATTTCTTGGAACATGAGGGCTCTGGCTCGAACCAAAGAGAGGTAGTTAAAAAACATCATATATATATATTTTTTAAGTGGAGGCAGAGCTTTAGAATGAGTACATAATTGTATCGTCTAAAGGGGACATTTTCAAGAGTGAAAGGGGATGTTGTCAATTAATCCAGAACACAGGTGTGAACTGGGACAGTCCTGGGCAAACCACAAGTACCCCACATCCCACACCTATGAGCCCCCCAAGGGGAAAGTCACAACCAGGCTTCAGTGTAAACCATTTTGTTTCCTCTGACACTTTTAGGTCTCCTAAAATGTATGAGACCATGCTAATAAAATCTAAGTTTTCTACTTAGCTTTTGAAAAAAATCTCTCTCTTTCCTTAAGAATAAAATTTGGAATGACTAGAAAGCATGCCTTCTTCCTGCTTTATCATTCAAATTCCCCAGGCACAGACAATAAAACTCTATCTAAAGCAAAAGTCAATGGATATATCACCCTGGACAGAGGATGACTTGTTTTTTTGCCAGTTTGGCTCATTTCGCCAATCGCTGATGAATCACAAAGATCCAGAAGACCTACTGGTTTGAAAACAGAACACCAGGGATGCCAGAAACAAGATTTTTAAAGTTCCTACAAGATCAGAAATGAGCCGAAACGAATACAGTCAAGTTGATGGAGGCTCCGATGTGAAGTTCTGCCCAGTTGACCCATAGAGGTGGCAGCTTCCTGATTCAACAGAGGCAGTGTGACCAGGCTGCCAAAATGTCCCTTTGGCCGCATGAATAAAGACACTGTTCTCAGACCAGAGAAGCCCAAGTCTCATCATACTTGGCTCTAGTCAAACTACTCATGGAGAACGGCTTTAAATTTTTCCCACTACATTTTAAGGCACCTTCCATAAACCGAAGACTGAAGAGGAGGAAAGATCAGAATGATATGAACTCCATCTGAGGAATACTAAAGAGAATGGACTGATGCTGAAGCTGAAGGAGAAGGGGACCACAGAGGATGAGGTGGTTGGATAGCATCACCGACTCGATGGACCTGAGTTTGAACAGCTCCAGGAGTTGGTAATGGCCAGGGAAGCCTGGCGTGCTGCAGTCCATGGGATCCAAAGAGCTGGACATGACTGAGTGACTGAACTAAAATGACTGAAAGAGAATTTAGCATGAATAACTTGGAAAAAGAAGACTTACAGAGGTTATGGTGTTGTCTTTATTCAAGTAACTGAAGATCTGCCATGAGAACTGTTAGCTTTATTTGAAACATAGAAATTAGGATCCCTTATTTGTAATTTGAGGCTGGTAAATGCAAAACTATAACATTTAGAATGATAAACAACAAGGTCCTATGTATAGCACTGGAATCTATGTCCAGTCTCCTGGGATAAATCATAATGGAAAAGGATATATATACATGTGAAACTAGTCACTCTGCTGTACACCTGAAACTAACACAACACTGTAAATCAAATACACACCAATATGAGATAAAAATTTATTTTAAAAAAGAGGAAAAAAAAGAAATGAGGATCCCTTAAAGGAAGCATCTGCATCTGATGGTGCTGAATCTGAAGGCATTGAACTTCCTGTCCACTTGCACAACTGGTAATTACATGGGGGAGAACGCCACACTCTTCACGAATCAGACACCAAGAACTAGTCTGGGGCTGCACTAACAGGTTTTCCTCATCATGGATTGCAGAGCTCTTCTTTTCTAGCCAATCTAATGAATGAAAGGGCAACCCAAGCTGAAATAACAATTTTTAATACATCTCATGGACAAGTCCAAGTGTACTGGAAAGAGGAAACACAGCAGTAGCTACACCATATATCTCATATTTGACCTAAAATTGGCCACACGGAAAGCCTCAGTCACCCTAAAGGACTTCTGTGGTCCAACACAATATGTATACAGAATTAAATGAAAACATCATTGCTGAACAATTTTTTAAAAGCTATCACTGCACGAGTTGCTTTCAACATACAAATAATTCTTATTCCAAAAGACCACTTCTACATAGTAATGGGATGTATATTTAATTTTTTCTTACTTTTTGGCATCCTGAAAAAAATTGCTTTCAAAATATCTATATCCATTTATAAAAATTTAAATGTAGGCACTGTAGCAACAAATCACAACCAGATAAAAGTGCTTAACGTTAGAGACTCTAGAGCCAGGAACGAAACCCAAGATAAGATATATTAGAGAAATACAGAGAGAGAAGCAAATCAATAGACTATAATCTCAATATTAAGCACAGAGCCTGGCAGATAGTTGGTAAATGCTTTCCACGGAAAGGCTCAATTAAGTAGAGTATAACTGATTATCGTGAAAAAATAACTGTGTGTCTTCCTAGATCTTTTCAAAACTACCTGACACTATTTGCCAAACATTAAGAAATCAATATATTAAATTATGCTAATAAGATAAGTGGTGATAAAATCACCTGTTGTGTGTAAGGCCTGGGTCACCCCGTGGTGTGATGCCCTGGAAACTTAGTCAGCAAGGGGGATTTCAGGCCAGATTTTAATTGCCTGCTCTCCATCTTTGGATTTGCAATATGTTTGATGATAAGGAAAAAAAAAAAAAAAAAGACTTATAGCCAGAAAAGAGTGCATCACTTATACTGTCTGTGTCTTATATAAGTATGTACCTTATATTTAAAACTGTTTTTTTTTTTCTTGGACTTTAATCCTGCAACAAACCAACTGCAACTGCAAAAGCAATAAAATCCAGTACCAACAAAAACCAACACGCTAGGGGATTTACAGCAAAGGCCCAGAAGCTTGATATATTCTAGCTATATAAAGAGGTCTTCTATCAACTCATTATCTTCCACTTAGAAGTATTTTACTACATTTTAAAAGGCCCAAGGAGCTTTAATGTTTTAAACTATCTTCCTAGACCCGATGCAGCCAGTAAATAAATATATTTTAAAATAAAAGAAAGTGAAAAGGCCCCCATTTATCCAAAGGTAACCATTGTAAACAACTTGTTCTCCTTCCAGAAATTTATTTTGCATTTGCCTCTAAACCCACACATAGGTGTGCATACAGTTTTTTAAACAAAAACGTTAATAATCTTCCATTTGCATTTTTTCTCCAAACACTTTAACATGGACCTCTTTCTAAGGTAATCTTCCCTTCAAAGAAAATTTTAAAATCTGGGTGTTATTGTATGACCTTATTAATTGGAAGAAGTTTTTAGAATCACCGTAACTTATTAAAGTTTTGCAAAATATATTTAAAGTGAGATGCAAATTATGTAGAATAAATTGCACAAATCTTAAGTAAAAAAAGAAAAAAACCTATCCAACTGAGCATTCATATACCTTAGATTCCCTATAGCCAACCAAAATCTTTGTTTGCCTCCATGAACATTCCAAAGTAAGTCAAGACTGTTAAAAAATAGTTGGTTTCCAATCAACTGACTGACTTTCTCAACCACAGATGGGTGGAAACTGCCTTCACAAAATTCAGAACCATAATATGACCCCTGGTATAGCCCCTATATATAATAGAAACAGAATCCCTAGCATTGTTAGAGAGGCACAAAATTACTATACGCCATTCCCTCTCTTATAACACGCTATTTGAGATGTTTGGGTTTTTTTTTTTTTTTAATACTTTATATTCTTCAAGTGATGTGTGGCCACACAAGAGTGATGTTCCCAACTCAACCTCATTGTCTGCTGTCGCCTCTCCAGTATCAGCCAGATTTATTCATTTCCATTCAACAATTATTTATTAAAATTTTACTTTGTACAAGACACAGTGCTAGGGGTAGGGGGTACTATAAATGCACACCCAACATCCATGAGTTTTCAGTCTTGTAGACCAAAGGCTCATATACAAGTGTCTACTTGCCAAGGCATCCAACTGGCAGTTGAATGATGAAACCTAGACCCAAAAGGGGTCAAGGAGAAAAGCAGGGCTTAGCTGTGGTAAATGAGGAGAAACAGTAGAAGAGGCAGAAAGGCAATGGCTCCCCACTCCAGCACTCTTGCCTGGAAAATCTCACGGACGGAGGAGCCTGGTGGGCTGCAGTCCATGGGGTCGCTAAGAGTCGGGCATGACTGAGCGACTTCTTTCACTTTTCACTTTCATGCACTGGAGAAGGAAATGGCAACCTACTCCAGTATTCTTGCCTGGAGAATCCCAGGGATGGGGGAGCCTGGTGGGCTGCCGTCTATTGGGTCGCACAGAGTTGGACATGACTGAAGTGACTTAGCAGCAGCAGCAGCAGCAGCAGTGGAAGAGGTATCGCATGACTTGGCCCTGAGAAGACAGGATGTCTAAGATTCCGACTAGCAAAGATTAAAGGCAAGTGAAAAGAGATGGAGAAGAGAGAAGACTTCTAAAGGGAAAACACAATAAACAAAATCTGCAAAAGCAAAACAAGCAAAGGAGTACTGCATATACCAGAAAAGCAGGTAAGGGAGAATGCCGGCAAGAAGCAAGGTTCATGCATCTACACTGGAGAAGGACTTAGGATACATGTTTCACCTGAAGGATCAATAAGACTTTGAACAATGATCTTCCTTTCCCTGTAAGTTGTACTCTCTGACTGAGGGCTCAGCCTTAGAAGGGACCAGCATGAAGCAAGAAGGAAGAGGAAGATCCTGGCCAGCTGGCCAGGTCTCAGGTCACAACCAGGAACCCACAGAGGGACGTATGTTGTGACCAGGACTTTCTCCCATCAATCCAAAAAGTACTGAGGCTTTGCAAACACATTTATCAATGGAAACTTGCCTCATGATTCCAAAAAGCTGCTCAGTTTTGAAATAAGAGAACCTCTAAACACTGAATTAAGTCATCTACCTGCTTTCTCTGTTTTTCCACAAGTCACTGAATGTTGAAATTGCTAGGAAAAAAAAAAGTCATGTATTGGTGGGATTTGGTATATATCTGAGCTTCACAGCATCAGGTCCCCTTATTCAGCTGGTCCTCCTGTTTCCTAGAGGGGCTATTTTATGAAATATAATATTTCCTGGCACACAGCTAGGTCATGTCACATTTCTCAGCCTCCCATGCAGTTAGTTGGTGACATGTGAATGAGATCTACCAATGAAATGTGAGCACAAGTGATGACGCTAATTTACAGGCCTGGTCCATAAAAATCTCCCATGTGTGATCCTGGTATGTTCTTTCCTCCTCTCTTGATGTGCTGTAAAACCCTCAATAATTATGGAAGCCATGCATTGGAAATGGAGAAACTACAAAATAAAAGTAATCTGGATTTCTGAAGGACAACCAGGAGGAATGCCACTTATTAACACCCATTATGCCACTTATTAACACCTACTATGGACTTTGAGATTTGAGGGGTTATCTTTACAAGCAGCTAACTTTATCTTAACAATACCCAAATTCTGAGCACGCTTTTGCCTTAGTTTGGGTCTATTGAGAAGTAGGAACCAAAACAGCATTAGAAACACAGAAGATCTGCTGGGGGGAGGGAGCAAGAGAAGGTGAGAGGTCCTTCAGACCACAATGTGGACAGTGAGAAGGAAGGAAGGAGGGATGAACAGGAAGTCTCAGACTGCAGCACAGTTCCAGGAAAGGTTTGGTTAAGCGAATGTGAGTTCTTAAGCCAACATGGCCCACTGAAAAAATCTTGCATCCCAAAGGAATGAAGCTACAATGGGAACCTTCATGTCTTTGATGGGGAGGAGCCCAGGGGCTCAAGGTGGTTCTAGAGTCAATGCAGAGGTGGCCCCAGAGGGGCACCAAGTGGGCAGTCAGCCAGTTTATGCTCCAGCTGCAGATATAAACGTCTCATGGCCATGGACACCACATTCCTCAAACTTTCAAATTTCAAGTCCTACTTTCCCTTTCCTTCTTCCACTTACCCAAACGCACACGTACCTTTCCTCCTCTGCTCCTGTCTTTCAAGAGGAGTTGTCCTTTCTGTAGTCCAAAGCTAATCTCTCCATACATTCCAGCTAATATGTCCTCAGGTCTTCTTAGAGACATCATTCCATTAATTGTCTCCTTCCTCTTCCTCTCTTCTGGATTCTATCTACTCTAGTATGTGAACATGCTTAAGATTTTCAAACTTAAAAACTAAGCTTAAAAAACATTTTATTGAAGTAGAGTTGATTTATAATGTTCCAGGTATACAGCAAAGTGCTTCAGTCATACATATATACACCTCTTCTTTCTCAGTGTGCTCAGCAGTTCAGTCCTGTCCAACCATTCTGCGACCCCATGGACTACAGCCAGCCTGGCTCTCCTGTCCATGGGATTTTCCAGGCAAGAATACCAGAGTGGGTGTCATTTCCTTCTCCAGGGGATCCTCCTCACCCAGAGATTGAACCAGGGCCTCTTGTATCTCCTGCACTGGCAGGCGGATTCTTTACTATTAACACCACCTTTTTCAGATTATCTGTTAATCCCAAATTTATCCCTCCCCCACTTTCCCTTTTGGTAACTATGCATTTGTTTTCTATGTCTGTGAGACTACTTTTGTTTTGTAAATAAGTTCACTTGCATCATTTTTTTAAATTAACTATTGAGTTACTTTTTGTTGCTGAGTCTCTGCTGCAATAGAAGGGCTTCTCGTTGTGGTGGCTTCTGTTGCTGCAGAGCACAGGCTCTAGGGTGCATGGGCTTCAACAGCTGTGGCAATGAGCTTAGCTGCTGTGTAGCACGTGGGATCTTTTCAGATCAGGGATCGAACCCATGTCCCCTGCATCAGCAGGCAGATTCTCAACCACTGGACCACAGGGAAGTCCCCATTTGTATCGTATTTTTTAGATTCCACATATAAGTGGTATCATATGATATTTCTCTCTTTCTGATTTACCTCACTTACTATGATAATCTCTTAAATCCATGCATGTTGTTGCAGATAGCATTATTTCATTCTTTTTATGCCTAAATAATATTCTGCTGTATACATACATACATCACATCCTCTTTATTCACTCATCTGTCAATGGACACTTAGGCTGCTTCTATGTCTCGGCTATTAAAAACTAAGATCTAAAAATGCTCATTGACCCTCTTTCTTTCCTTCCCTTCCCATCTCATCTTCTTGCAAGAGTGGTATCAGTGGACTATTTATTTCTTATGTTGTACTACACCACAACCTCTCTCACTAGTATCACACAAACCTACAAGTTAAAATATCCTGGAACCCTTGCCAACCTCTCCGAAATGCTTAACACTACTGATAACTCCTTCCTTCTAGACACGCCTGCCTTGGGTTCTAGGACATGCTATCTTTAAGTTTTCCTCCTCTGGCAGACCATTCTTTCGAAGGCTTCTTTTTATTGGCATCCTCCTGAAATATCCACTTCCCAGGGCTTCTATCATTGGTTCTCTCTGTTCTGTCTCTCACATTAATCTCAACCCACTCCTGGTTTTGTGACTTAACTGAACACTCCTACACTGATGACATCGCCCATGCAGCCACTGACACCTGGGAGTTGTCCTCAGTTAGCTCCTCTCTTTCCAGGCTGTGCTGTGCTTGACTGCTCAGTCATATCCACCTCTTTGCCACAACATGGACTATAGCCCACCAGGTTCCTCTGTCCATAGGATTCTCCAGGCAAGAATACTGGAGTGGTTGCCATGCCCTCCTCCAGGGGATCTTCCCAACCCAGGGATCAAACCCAGGTCACCCACCCTGCAGGGGGATTCTTTACTGTCTGAGCCACCAGGGAGGCCCAAGAATACTGGAGTGGGTAGCCTATCCCTTCTCCAGGGGATCTTCCAGACCCAGGAATTGAACCGGGGTCTCCTACATTGCAGGCAGATTCTTTACCAGCTGAGCCACCACGGAAGCTGACTCTCGGTACCATTAGCTCCTAATCCCCATCCCCACCCCCACTGTTCCCTCACTCTTTGCATGGACTACTAGAGGAACATAGGAACTGATCCTAGGACCTCTGAATCCATTCCCATAGTCACATCTCCACATAGTTGTAAGGCAATATTTCTAAAGTACAAATGTGATCAAGAAAATTCTTCATTGAAATTTCAGAAGTGGTTCCTCACTGCCTACAGGACAAAAGTCCATCTCCTTAGAACAGTACATAACATCCTGCACAGTCAAGCTCCCATTTATGTTTGAGCCTGACCTTCCTCCATGTTGCCAAGCTCTAGTCATACTGAACTATCTGAAATTCACAGAAGGTGGTATGTGTTCTATGCGTCTAAAACTTTATACAAACCTTTTGCCTTGAATGCTCCTTCCACTACCCTTGTCCAACTGAGATAATGTACTACACGTTCTTTCAATATTCAGTGTGGGATTCATTTGTTCACAGATGTCTTTACTGATTAACCCAACCTCCTGTGGGCCCCCTTCTCATCCTCACACCCCCATCCAAGTGGCCCATTCAAGTGGCTCTTATAAAGTTAGTACTGGTTCATGGCACCTATCATGTGATTCCAGGATGGCAATATCGTCCTGTTCCTTTTTGAACAGCATTGACACAAAGTAGGCACTTAATGAATGCTTACTGATAGAATGAATGATGAGCAAATGCAATCCTCCTTTTTAAGCTGGGCCTGATAAAATTTAAAACAAAATTTTCAGAGTGGCCCCAAATCATGATGACACTGATCAACATTATAGGCACGCACTGCTGGCCAAGTTCAAGTACTGCCATCTTTAATTTACATGTGAAAAGTGAGCACTTGGCATTAGAGGAGAAAGACTCAAATATTCTACATAAGATCACTGTAAAGATAGCTCAAGGGCTTTTATCCCAAGGGACATGCATTCATTCTCAGTAATTGTATAAACCAGGGTTCACATTTCACACGGGACTTTCTCACACAAATTGGAAACAGAAGACAGTTAAATGAGGCAAAGAAAAGCGTGGCTTTGAAACACAAGGAACCACACGTGCATTCTGCACTAAATGCTGTTGTAATTTGCTCACAGGACGTAGGACAAAAATTATCCTAAAAGTTATAGCCTGTAAATTTGATATGTAAATATGAATTTAACATTAGAAATCTCTATGGCCACTGAATACTAAAAGAGTAAAAAGAAAAAGGGAATGAAAGATAAAATACAGTTTCAAACTCTCTAGAATATAGCTCCCTCCTGCCTGATCACTGGGAGGCCAGTTAGCACATTCAGCGTACTGGGTAAACACAAGGGTTTACGGAAAATGGAACTTTTTATGAAAAATCATGGGTCAAACAACTCTGTGACGTATCTACTGTTAAAGGAAGCACATTTTTTTCTCCTATCTGACACAATGATGCATGGTGTACTTATCCACAGAGACAACTGAACATGGTTCCCATCCCAAAGCTTAGTGAATATCTTTTTTAAACTTTGAAAAATAAATCCCCAAACATAGTTCTTGTAACATATTAAATCCTTCCAAAGATGGATGTTTTCAAGGACACAGTCCAAAGAAAGCTTTTCATTTATTTAATGGTCTCTGAGCTAATGGTATCAAGAAAATGTGTATCTTTGTTCTAAAATACACAAATCACTGATGCTTATACAATATATAGCAACCACTTGACTAAGTTACTGCTGTTCAGTTTTAAAAGAGTAGCGTTTTACCTGGAACTGAAACCTGAGACTGAAATTCTGCAAAAATTCTGGGATGACATCAAACTTAACATTTTGCCAAGCTAGTAAAATGATTTCTCAAAACAGCATGCTAGAATATCAGCTTTTAGACAAACCTAAATGAAATGTCAGGGAAGGACTACCATGTTTCCTCCTCTTGTCCATTAATAACCATCATGGACTGTAGTAACTGATGGTCCCATGTTGTCAATCCAACAGATTACTGGCACCAACAAATCCCCTTGGAAATTTGCTCATAACCACCTAAGTCCAAGTAGTTGTGACCTCTCAAGTTTTAGACTGATGATACTAAAGAAATGCATTTGTAGGCTGAAAAGCTTATGGTAGTGGTGGTTCAGTTGCTAAGTCATGTTTGACTGTTGCCACCCCGTGGACTATGGCCCGCCAGGCTCGTCTGTCCATGGGATTTCCCAGGCAAAAATACTGGAGTGGGTTGCCATTTCCTTCTCCAGAGGATCTTCCTGTCCCAGGGATCGAACCCAGATCTCCTGCATTGGCAGAAGGATTCTTCACCACTAAGCCATAAGGGAAGCCCTTGAAAAAACTTTTAATTCGGGCTAACACGCTCCAGAGTATCAGGAGAAACTCTTTAAATAAATACTCAGGGAAAATCTGTATCTATGGGTGACTCAGTGGTACACACAAAATTTATCCTTGAGCAAACCAAACAGGAATTTGAATGGTCTCCCTCTATTTCTCCTCCTTACACTTTTCAAATTCAGTCTCAGCATTGTTCAATCTCTGCCCGTTTTACTCTTTGCCCTTTGTCTGAAGTTTTCAACTGAGTTACTTTACAATACTGTTGGGAGGGAAATGTTATTATTCTTCAGAGATGATGCTGAAGTGTTTAGGGTTAAAATGTCACAAGGTCTACGACTTACTTTCAAATAAAACTTTTTTAAAAATATGAGCCCCTTTCCCCAATGGTGGTGGTAGTTTAGTTGCTAAGTTGTGTCCAACACTTGTGACCCCATAGACTGTAGCCTGCCAGGCTCCTCTGTCCATAGGATTCTCCAGGCAAGCATACTGGAGTGGGTTGCCATTTCCTTCTCCAAGGGATCTTCCCAACTTAGGAATTGAACCTGAGTCTCCTGCACTGCAGGTAGATTCTTTACCGACTGAACTATGAAAGAAGTCCCTTTCCCCAGTACATATACACAAAGACACAATAGCAAATGTTAATAATCAGTGAGCATAAACTTATATAGAGGAGAGAAAGTGTTCCTTATATTATTCTTTCATCTTTCCTCTAGGTGTGAATTTTTCAAAAGAAAGAGGAGAAAAATTTTTAAAAATTACTTTTCTTAATGAATACCAGTTTTTCATATTGTAAATCCATTTTCTAGCACCACAAACTTAAAATGTGGGGGACCTTATGCTAAAGAGATGTCAGAAGCAACAGAAAACACCTTTAACTGTCTTCTATGAGCACTTTGGTTCAGTTTGCACATGTTGGAGGGGCTGATTGTGACATCTAGGACGGAGGTGGAGGGCTGGATGAATGCACCCCTGATCCAGGCACTTCCCTCGGCAAGTCTCCAGAAAGCTGGGGCCTCAGGTTCGCCTGGTCTCTACCTCCCAGGGACCTCCTGGTTACTCATCATGCCTCCAGGATCTACCTGTGGCTCCTGGGATATGGCTGGGAGTTCACTGAGGGTTTGGGGCTCAATCCAAAGCACACACACATGGGACAAAGTTGCCAAATAAACTACTGTGTGTTAGATCTCCTAATTTTAACAGATAAATGTTATAAATATTTTTAAATGCTTTCAAAACTTCAGCTGAGTCTAAAATGTTTCTTCAGATATTCATGTGCAAATCTTAGGTGAGCAATTTACTATTCTAATCAGTACAAATCTGGTCAGAGAAACAAAAGATTGGAACTAAAAACATACTTCATATCTGACAAAACATGAACAGTTTTTCTCATTCAATTATACTGGCATAGATGGAAGAAAGGCTTTTTTTTTTTTTTGGCCCCACTGAGAAGCTTATAGGATCTTAGTTCCCTGACCAAGGATCCAACCCAAGCCCTGGGAAGTGAAACTGGAGAGTCCTAACCTCTGCACCACCAGGGAAGTCCCAAGAAACATCTCCTCGCAACAGGCATGTTGGGATGACTGCTTCATCCTCACAGAGTATGCTTTCAAGAGGGAACATGGTAGAAGACAGTTTCTTCTCTCTGCAGCTATTTTTTTTTTTCCAAAATCACTTTCCATTTGTCCTAAGTCAGGGTTTCTAAATAATGACATCCAAACTGTACTCAAAACAGGGCACTAAAATGCCTGTTTTCAAAGGTCGGACAGAAGTGTCAGCTTCTAAGCTAATTTCACACTTGTGCACATGGTATTTTTTTGGGGGGGGTAGGTTGCAATAATATGATATAAACATAACTTTCTCTAATGTGTGTGCTAATATAATGCTAAACTTCTAACTCACACACCAAGATCTTGGCTACCGTCCATCTCTCCTGAACATGGTTGTCTTTTAATTAGCCAGATATGTCTGTAATAATAAATATAAAGCTTCATAAGAACTCAATAAACCCAGGTGAAATCTTTACCACCTAAAGCGTTTAGATAGCTTACAATCAACTAGACGGTGTTTTCTCAATGAGAAATACAGATTGCAAGGTAAGGTATCTTTCGATCTGTTTATACTGAGTGTTCACTTACATGGCAGCCATGGTGTTAGGAACGTGCACATGTGCTCATGTTGTTCTTAGTACAACACTGTGAGGTAGGTAATGTCACAGGCAAGGGACAGCAGAGAACAGGGAGGCTCTGAGAAGGGGAAATGCGCATGCATCAGGCATGACCACGTGGCATCGTAACAGTGCTCACTCTACATTATCTCACCTAGCTCTCTCTACAACCCTAGGACGTATCAGTAACCCCACTTTACAGAGGAGAAAACTGGGAGGTACACAGCCAAGATTGCTAAGCTGGGAACTAAACCCCCTTATGCATCATGAGCACAATCCCTCTCTCTGGTCACTAAATTCCTCAAGCTTCAAGCCAGAAACCGGAGGCAGAGGTCGTGGCCATGGAGGGGACTGCCACAAATATTACCTCCTGGTCACTGTATCCACTGAGGCTACAGAAACCCATTGCCTGGAGGAGGAAATATACAACCATGCCCCAGGGTTGAAGGTAAGTTTCTTTTTAAATCCAGAGGATGTGGTCCACTGGGTGGCTTTATATTCTGGTTTAACCCAGAGCTTAAAGCCTAAGGAAAACAAACTGCCAATCTGACTCCAAAGCTGACTCAGCCTTCCAGAGATTCTATAAATGACCAATCACTGAGAGAAGGGAGAGCTCTAGAAGACCCACTGGAAGGCTCTTCTCAGCTGCCTTCCTGCTTGTCCCTCATACTTCCCTCTGTATGACTAACTCGGGGTCTAAATTTACATGTGTAATTATTCACAACAGCCAAAGGTGGAAACTACCCAAATGTCTATCAGCTGATGAATGGATAAACAAATTGTGGTATATCTGTGGCATACAGTGGAATATTATCCAGTCATAAGGACTGAAATACTGATACAGGCTACAGTGTGGATGAACCTCAAAAACATTATGCTAAATTAAAGACGCCAGACCCCCAAAGTCACATACCATATGTATGATCCCACTGATACGAAGCATCCAGAAAAGGTAAATCCATAGAAGCAGGATGCAGATTAGTGGCTTCCAGGGGATGAAACATGAGGGTATTGGGAGTGACTTTGTAATGGGTATGTGGATTCCTTTGGGGTGATGAAAATGTTTTGGAACTAGATTGAGGTGATGGCTACACACTAAATTGTATACTTTAAGAGGGTTAATTTCATGTTATGTAAATTCACTTCAATTAAAAAAAAAACACGTATGTGAATGCACACTCCTTGGGCAGTCTTGAATAACAATGTACAGTACGCCAAGCCATAAAGATGCCCCACCCTGGGCTCTTTTTACATTACACACAAATAGACAGCGACGGATTTCCTGTAAGTAAGCTGATCTTGAAGAAAAAAATGTTAGAGAAAGAAAATGAGAACTAAGCCAACTCAACAAAACAAAACAAGATTCAACACTGTATTTTTTTCATCTTTGTATCTCCTCTATCCCACGAAACCAAACATAAACCCCAATCACCAAGTACACCACACACAGAAAAACTGGTACTTAAAGAGACCAGTAAAATGAAATCTGTGGTGGGCTGTCCCCCTACTGTTCCAAACTTAAAAGAAGAATCCAACAGGCCCTTAAATATACAAAAAGAGGCACAATCTCGCTGATAATCAAGGATATTAAAAGAAAACAACTAGAGAATCTCTCTTCATCCATCAGAGTGGGAAACCTGGAAGAGATTCCAGCTCTCTAGCTGCAGTGAGGTAACCAGGTATTTCATATTTTCCTGGTCAGACTCTCCATTGATGCAACTTTTTTGGAATGTCATCTGGCATCATCTTTGACTCAGCTCTTAGGAATCTATCCTTCAAAGTGGGTAAGTGAGAATATGTGCACAAGAATTTTAACTGTGGTGTTTTGTGGAACGGTAAAAACCTAGGCGGCAGCAGCAAAAACCTAGGATGCCCCTGAATGCCATCAACTGAGGAATATTTAAAGAAACTATGGTGCACCTATGGGCTTCCCTTGTAGCTCAGTTGGTAAAGAATCTGCCTGCAGTGCAGGAAACCTGGGTTCGATCCTTGGGTTAGGAAGATCCCCTGGAGAAGGAAATGGCAACCCACTCCAGTATCCTTGCTTGGAAAATCTCATGGACAGAAGCCTGGTGGGTTTCAGTCCATGGGGTCACAAAGAGTCGGGCATGACTGAGCGGCTGAACTGAACTGATGGTTCACTGATAACCGTGAGGGACATTCATATATTAAAAAGAGGCATCAGATTTATGAGATAACCATGAGGGACATTCATATATTAAAAAGAGGCATCAGATTCATGATTATTGATAAGGAAAAATGTTGTGACACAATATTAAGTAAAAAATAAGTTGTAGAGTATTACTCATGATTTTATCTTTACAGAGGAAAAATTATATATGTATGCATACATTCAGAGCAAGGAAAATAAATAATCTGAGAACTGGGAAGAAAGGCAATAAACTTTTCAATATTTACCTTTTTATCATTTGAAAGATTTTAACAATCATGTAATTGTCCTGCAACTGTATTTTTACATAGAAAAACTTTAAATAAACAGGATTCTTTTCTCTGCACTTTTTAATGAGTGAAAAATACAAAAGTAAGAAATATGGATATGACAGTCCCATCAAAACCTACTTTGAGGGTATGACCTGAAGTTGAGGGATTCAGTTTATAGTTCCTAAGTTGTCTGTATTCCATCCCATTCCAGTGGGACTTAAAGTGGGATCTATGTAGACCAGCCCCAAAGCCAGTAACAGGGAGGAGAGTTTAGAGACTTTTTAGCAGTTTTCCAGAGTTAATTTTATATCTGTTGAATGTAATAATTTTTTTAAACCTAATGATTTTAGATGTTTTTAATTTCATTTTTCTAGTAATTCATTTTTACCATATTTTATAAAATCATGCATCCATGACTCAAACAAAATGGTTAATAAAGCCCAGTTCTTCAATGTTCATAATGATAAAGCATAGTAATATATTTAAGAGCTTTAATAATGAAAGATTAAATTATATTAAACATATTAGGACTATGCTAATATAATCAAACACTTATGAAAAGATACAAAATTGATTTGCTGAAAACTTTCGGGTAATCAGAACAGATTTCTAACCTAAGTAAATGATTAAGCAGTTTCTCTCATTAAGAACAATGAACTTGAGATTATATTTATACTAAAATTTCAGTTTTTCCTTACTGAAATCTAAGAGACCTGGAGAATAAATGAAACCCCAGACAACTCCAAAAACCAACTACCAAGAGTTCAATCAAACACAATTAAACTTTTGCCAAAACTGTGGATAAGAAACAAAGTTGACCTGACTTTCATTTTTCTCCCCTCTCATGCTTCTGAGTCAAGATGCTAATGATGACAGAGACAGGCAGTAAGAAGGAGAAGCGAGGGGCCGGTAGGGGTGGGCGGTGGGGTCTGACTTTCCAGAGCTGACTCTTTGAAGTTTCACTTACCAGTAATCTACGCTAGGGGTGGGGGAGGGGTGGGAGAGAAAGCGTTTACATGCTCCTAAGTCTGAGTTTTCCACACGGAGACATATTTTCTAACAGCAGAATGCACCAAGTTATAGTTACCAAGAAAAACTGGCTGGAAAAAGAAAGAACCAAATAGGCTTCCAGCCAAAAGCTAAAATAAAAAAACCACGATCATTTGTAAATGCAAATTTATTCTCTTCTCCCTAAAAAAATTTATACTAATGCTAGACTGAGGTGCATTTCCAAACTTGGCAGTGTAAATAAAAATAACTGTGAATGCCACAGTGGTGGATGAAATGCTTTAAAACTCACAGCTATAGTGCTGGAACTGGGAAATCCTGGACTGTCACCAAAACGGACACAGCCACTGGAAGATGTATGACAGTTAAGGATCTTGAGGATGTCTGAGAAGTTAGGAAAAACAATTGGATTATTTTCGTATCAGTTGAACTTTATAATGGAGCCCTAAAATGAAAAGAAATACTGAGTATGGCAGTGTTATGACATTATCTAGATTCCTTGTAGCAAACAGTATCATCAAACGAGACTAAAAAATAGATGAGTCTATGGCCCTGGGAAGTGGGGCAGGCAGTGGGCAGCTGGATGATCTTCTAAAGCATGGTTCTCAAGGAAGAGTCTTCTGCCTCAGTTGCTCTGCTTTAAGGCTATATCAAATTGGCACCCAAACGATGACTTCAGTGGGCATGATCAATTAAACACCTCTACCATCAGAACTCTTATGCTATGTGAACGAATGCATTGGAACACCAAATTTATTAGGTGTTCGGAAAGACGGATTAGGCCAGACAGACCACTGTGACAAAAAGCAGTCTCAAGCAGCCTCAAGCTATTTACAAAGCTCCCACTTTGCAGTGATGCTAAACTAACCTGTAAATTTAGCTCTTAGAGGTCTGCTGAAGACCTCCAAAGTCCTTAGCCCAGCTGGATTTCCCCTCCCCTAGATTTCCACCAAGCCTACTGCACAGAGTGTAGATGGCTTTCCCCTTTGTCAAACTATTTGGCCCCTTCTCACTCTTTGTCCCCTTGACCTCTCTGCAACAGCTAACATTGCTCAGCAACTTTAAAAATTTTCTCTTGTTATTATTCTCTCTCCCCTAGCTTAGCTGCTTCCCCTGTGTCCTCCTTGACTGCTGCTCCTCTCCGTCCTCTGCCTGATTGAGGGTACTTCCCAAAGCCCTGGGTTTCTCATGCTGAGAACTCATCTGTTTCCAGGGATATCAATACTCTCCTTGTGCAGAACCTCTGATTCATCTCTCCCCTCCCTTGGACTCCTCTCCCTGATTTTCAGCTCCCCTCCAGTGAACCACCTGTCTAGCACATAGTGCCTCTACTGCATGTTTAACCCTTTCAAAAGGCTTCATTTCTTCCCCTTGTGTGAGGGCCTCACTCAAAAGAGACTCTCTCTTGATCTCACTCGTTTCTTCAACAGTAGAAATGCCACCCAGTCTCCAAATTGTACAGCCTTCCTTACGTCTTCAGTTCAAATCATTCCAGGCCTGCTGATTTGTTAAAGCTCCCCTCTGTCTCTTGCTACACACTTGCCCCAACCAGATCCTGTTTGGCTCAGAGGAAATGCTTCTTTTCTCCCCAAATCAACCATCACAATACGGTCACTGTGATCTCCCAATCACCACCCCTGCCATCTTGATCTTTCCATCACTGTCCCCAGCAATTCAAGAGATCGCCCCACCAGGAAGATAGACGGGAAGGGATAGTTAGGGAGTTTGGGATGGGCATGTTCACACTGCTGTATTTAAAATGGACAACCAACAAACACCTACTGTATAACACAGGGAACTCTGCTCGATATCATGTGGCAGCTTGGATGTTGGGGGGGGAAGGCGGTGTTGGATACATTCTCCCTGGGGAAGAATGCATACATGTATATGAAACTATCACAACACTATTAATTGACTATATCCCAGTACAAAATTAAAAGTTAAAAAAAAAAAAACCTCCCCACCATCCACATCTCCTAGTGACAAGGGGTACGTAGAGCACGGTGTTCAGAGCTCAGGCTCTGGAGCCTGACAGCTGGGTTTTGAGTCCCAGTGCCACCACCATTATCCTTCAAAGAACTGACAGTATCTGCCCTAGAGGGCTGCTGTGAGGGTCGGATTACTTCACTGATATAGAGACCCTAGAATAGTGCCTCGCACAGTGAGCACCCCTTCAGTGCTAGCTTCTCATGGCTCCCGTCTGAATGGCCCACACAGACACGTCCTTCTCCCTCTGGGACCATCCCTGCCCTCACTCAGTTTATACTGGATGGGAGACCCTTTCTCCTCCATGGCTGCTGGATACAAATTCTACCCACGGTTAGGGCTCAGGGCTAATTCCCACCCAGCCAGTGGGTCTTCTTCCATTACTTTGGCTGAACTCGTCACCCTTTGACTCTGAATTTCCGTAATACTTTCTGGATGTCCCTAAATCAAGTTATTCTCTGAATGACCAAGGGTGAGAGGCAGCGCACTCTGTACAGAGCACTGGATCTGGAGCCAGAGGCCTGTCCTTTCCTACGGGCTCCGCTACACGGGTCCTGCACCTCTGCGCCTCAGCGAAAATGCTACTCTATTACCTCATTGATAAGGTTTTCTCAAAGGATGAATAAGATTACCCCTTTGTCAGGTGTATTAATAAACACTGGTTTCCTTCCAGGGAGCCTGTAAACCCCCCAAGGGAAGTTCACATTTCTCCCAGCTCCAAGGATGGTCTGTTGTTGTTGTTCAGCCGCTAAGTCACGTCCAACTCTTTGCACCCCATGGACTGCAGCGAACAGGAACTGTCCTTCATTACTTCCTGGAGTTTGCTCAGACTCGTGTCCATTGAGTTAGCGATGCAACGCAGGAATTCAAAAGACACGTATGTGCAGGGCGGATGGAATAAGTGAACCCCTTACAAGTCTAGTGATCCTCTGTCAATATTCTGAAATGGACTTTTCCATATCTGTGTTAAATAACCGACAGCTTCCAACATAAAATGCATTTTCGCACACTCGGTCTGCCAAGAACATAAAATGATTTCTACCTTTGCTCTAATGAGGGATTTAAACGATCCACCTAACCTTTATCTGTTCTATGGTACCAAAACCTTTTTTCAGATCTTTTTTTTCTTTTTTTTACAAAATACAGAAAATGCACAGCAAAAGAAGAAAGGGCAATGGTGACACAAAGTAATTGGAAAGATTTTTCATAGCTGTTGATAAAAAGGGAATTTTGAACCACCACCTTAGTCATAAACCAGCGTCAGGCGAATCGGAAGCAACAAAAACTAAAGTGTGCAGGAGAGAACCGGGACCCGGGTTCAGGCAGCGGGTGAACAGAATTCACAAGACGAACTGCCGGAAGTGGTGCCGCACCTTTATCACGCCGCCCCCACCTGACCACCTGGAGCAGCCTCAGAGGAAGCAGACAACCCCCTACACTTTCCAGCTGCATCTCGGCAGCCACAAAGTGCGCACACATCATCAGCCAACGTACAAAATTATATCAGAAGCATCAATGTGAAAAGGGGAAAATCTTCAACTCGTGATGAGTAACCTGTGTTATTTAGATTTGGTCACCAAGACCTAAAGCTAAGATTAAGGGGAGACCCCTCTAAACACACCCACACAAGCCTGATAACTGGCTACCTGCGTGCAGGATCTCACCATCAAATATTCGAGGCTCTTGAAAGACTAAAGCTACAAACCCCCCGGCAGAGAGTGGGAGCCCACAGTGGTGAGGGGTATTCTGGGGTGGGGGGTGGGGTTTCTGTGGTTCTGCTCCCCCTGGTGTTCAATGATGAATGGAAAGATGTCACTGGATTCAAAAGCAGGGAGGACTGTTCTCTGCCTTAGAATTAAACTGGACAAAGAAAAGATCCAGGGCCCTGTGACCACTCGACATGAAAAGCCTGGATCTTATTGAATGAGTGTAATTCACGTTTGGAGCAGTATGGTTAAGAGGTTCTTGGAGTGTTCAGAAATCCACATTATTTTAAGTGGAGAGAAAACAGGGAAAAAAAAAAAAAAGAGCAACTGTTTACAAGTCATTTTTAAAACTTTGTTTTGTTCCACTTGAATAATTTTTTAATCACCATTTTAGGCAGTTACATTCAAATGCACCTGCACTGTAAATCAGCAAAGAACACACCTGTTCTTCAAATATGATTTGAAAATAACTTGATTCCCCCATCATGCTCTCATTTGATATTGATTTTGGAAAGTTGAGAGGAAAAACTGAATAAGCTCAAATGCTAACCCACACCGTGTAACCCTAAGGAAATCATCAGTGGACATTAAAAAAAAGTGACATTTACACATATACCCATAATCCTTCCAAGTACATACAGTAGTTGGAGGCTGGAGTAATCACACTTCACTGATAACAATAACCAGGAGGGTCTTTCTACAAAATGCAAGAGATGTCCATCATAGCAACAGAGGAACAAAACTTTCAGTTCTTAAGTGATACGCCCTAAGTTAATGTCCTTTTCTCCACTCTAAAATAATTTTCATTTACCACCAATAACCACAACAATGCTCTTTGCCCACTGAGGCTACATTTCCATTGCCTTGTAACCTGTCTAGGGCCACCCTGAGTCAGAGCACAGGAAAAAGAAAGATTTCTTCCTGGGCCCAGTCAATTTAAGTTCAACAACTCTGGTCAGTCTAAACATAAAACACCCATCTTTAAATGATCATCATTAACGTTAAGAAGCTACAAAGACTGAACTCTTCTGTTGGCAAATTCTAGAACTACCCTTCCTTCACACAGGATGCCTCTGGATAAATGTCTGCCTTCATCCCCCCCCAAAAAAAAACAGGTTGGGGAATTTGTAATTGCCTTCTTTGCAAGAATGCAAACTTGATTGCCTGAAGATTCCCCTAAACAAAAGAGGGAGGGTTGGAGGAAAGTTCAATAAAGTTTTGAGAACGGTAGCTTTCATTATAGATTTTGGGATGGAATTTCCTACCATTTACCTGCACCTCAAATTCCTCATCTCCCAATAAACATAATCCAGATACTTACTGCTCATTATACCCTAGTATAATGTCATCCTGGTAACAATCTCATCTTCATTACCCACTGTTTATCTGCCAGGATTTCTCTTGGAGGAAAAAAGTATAACTGTAAGAGAAACCTTAGTGATACAAATTCAGTCTTTTCACATGTTGTGTGCACGCTCAGTCGCTCAGCCGCATCCGACTCTGCAACCCCATGGACTGCAGCTCACCAGGCTCTTCTGTCCACAGAATTTTCCACGGAAGAATACTGGAGTAGGTTGCCATTTCCCACTTCAAGGGATCTTCTCAAACCAGGGATCGAACCCGAATCTCTTGCACCTCCTGCAGTGACAGGCAGATTCTTTACCACTGCACCACCTGGTTACCCCTTTGAAATTCTATATAGATGAAAAAGTTTACTATTTTCATGCTTCCACCCAAAAATGTGTTAAAAGCAGAAAAATTATTACATCTTAGATCCTTTTGTAAAGGCTGCCTTGATATCTATTTTGATATAGTATTTGTAGTTTTTTACTACATATAATATAGATAAATAACAAGGTCCTACTGTACAGCACAGGGAACTGTATTAAATATCCTGAAATAAATCATAATGGAAAAGAATATGAAAAAGAATATATATAAATGAATCACTCTTCTGTATACCAGAAATTAACACACCATTGTAAGTCAACTCTATTTCAGTTTTTTTAAAAGTTTGCAGCTTTTACCTTTCTTCTAAAGACTATCATAAAGCCAAATTTTAGACTCATTTCCAAGACAGTTTAATAATTTAGCTGCTTTTATATTTCTGCTCCTACATATATGCCCAACAGAAACGTACTATGTGTTCACCCAAAGATATGTACTGGAATGTTCAACAGCAGTGTCATTCAGAATGGCAAAAAAACTGAAAACCATACAAATAGACAAGCAGTGATATATTCATACAGTGGAAGATTATACAGCAGAGAGAATTTAAAAATCGACCATTATACGCAATGACATGAATGAATTTCGCAACACTGAATGAAAGAAGCCAGACATGAAACAGTGCGTGCTGCCTGAGTCCATGTATACAAAGTTCAAAAACAGGCAAAGCAAACAGAATTACAGGTGTGCAATTCAGAGTGGCTCAGCATAGTAAAACTGAGCTAGAGAGTTTAATTCAGATTCAAGACTTTATCATTACTATGCAAGCCAGGCTCTTCTGCTTTCTGCTTCTATAAAATGGAGTCAACAGCAAAAATCAAAGGACATAACAGTGTACTTTCAGCAAAAAAAAAAAAAAATGCTTATCACGGTTGCCTAAAATATTAAATGATACTGTATTATTGAGAATTCTTTCAGTTACAAGAGTGTATACGAGTATAAGTGTAAATGTAACTGGAAATACAGTATTACTAATTTTGCTATTTAAAGGACTTTCTAACAAAGATTTGCTGTTGTTTAGTTGCTAAGTAGTGTCTGACTCTTTTGCAACCCCTGTGGACTATAGCCTGCCACACTCCTCTGTCCATGAGATTTTCCAGGGAAGAATACTGGTGTGTGTTGCTATTCCCTTCTCCAGGGAATCTACCTGATGCAGGGATTGAACCCACATCTCCAGCACTGCAGGCAGATTCTTTACAACTGGAGCCACCTGGGAAACTCTAACAAAGACATGCAACATTTATTCTACTTATACCTTACACTCCATCCTGGAACTCAGCTGACCTCTCTATTTTCTTGTGCTTTTCCATCTTTTCTCGCTTGTTTCCACTCAATCCCCTTCCTACCCCGCCATGCCCCTTTCCCTCTGCCCACTGGACTCTTATCCACTCTTGAGCACCCAGTCAATGCACCTCTCCTGCCATGGTGACATTTCTTTCCTTTCCCACTGAGTGCTTCCAAGTTCTTGGAAAAGAGTGTTGAATAGCTCTCTCTCTCTTTCTATAATATAACAAGTCATATGCCCATATCTTGTCTCCTCAGGAGGCTGGACTTCTCCTAAAAGAAGGGGCCTGTGTGATATATATTTTAATCCCCTTCAATACCCTGTACATTGCAGACATTAAAATGTTTGATTTACCGATGCTCTTTCTGTGTGCTCAGGAAAGCAGGCATGTCTCAAAGTAGGGCAAAGGTGCAGACTGAGATTTCTTCTTTTGAGTAAGTGGATTCTATCAGTGGTATCTCATCTCTAAAACTCTCTGTGTTAAGCTCTGATATTTTTCTCTGAGAGCTCTCAATCACTGTACACTTTAGAATCTAGACCAGCACTTTCAAATAGAAGTAAAACGTGAGCCACATAGGTAACTTATAATTTTCTAATAGTCACATTTTAAAAAGTAAAAGGAAATAGATACAATTTAAAACATTTTTAAACATATTATCATTTCAACAGGTAAACAACATTCTTATTAAAGAGGCATTTTGTCTTTTTTGTACTAATTCTTTGAAATCCAGTGTATATTTTATACTCATGGCACATCTTGACTTGGACCAGCCACATTTCAAGTGGTCAAAAGCCACATGCAGCGAAGTGGCGACCGTATTAAACAGCACAGACTAGACTGGAGTATGTGACTGCAAAGCATTCTGAAAAAAATCTAAGATCAGGTAAACTCTATCTGGATATGCAGTACTCTTCCTCATCCTTGCTCTTAAAAACTGAAGTATATACTTCAGACATTTGTATCTTTAACAGCTATCAAGTTCACCATCGATCTCACGTCTACTCAATATTTTAAATGGTGATCAAACATTCTAAAGTTCAGAAAAGTATGATAATTATTAAAAATAAATTTATAAATTACAAATAATTTTGTACCTTGGACTGGCTTATTCATTTTATGTCTTACCAGAGCACTCAGCCCAGAGCTTTGCACACAGAAAGTTCTCAGTATATATTCATGATGAATGAATGAACAAATAAAGAAAACAAGCGAGCAAGCTTACAGAAAAAAGTCTCGCCTTCCATCTCCCAATTACTAATATGATAACCTGTGGTGACATCTATTCAAAATCATTTATAGATAAAGAAATCGAAACTTAAAGACTCACACTAAGATGGAATTTAGATTTTGTTTAAGTCAGTTCCAGAAAAGGAGGGGAAACCCTGCTAAATTAAAATGAAAACTGGGTTATCATGCACCGAAGTTATTAAAGTGCCTATAGTACCTTACATTTTATAAAGCCATTTGTCATATCTTATCTAGATGACATATATCACCAAATAATATCTAAGCCAAATATCAAAGTACAGTTTCTTTGTCCTACATGTTAAAAGAAAACAGATCTGGAAATATGTGTTTAAACCAAGTAACTCATGGTTATATGGCCTTAAAAAACACATCTTTTATTCATGAGAAGTTTTCCCTATTCATTTTTGCCATACAGTAAAGCATATTNAATCAAAGGACATAACAGTGTACTTTCAGCAAAAAAAAAAAAAAATGCTTATCACGGTTGCCTAAAATATTAAATGATACTGTATTATTGAGAATTCTTTCAGTTACAAGAGTGTATACGAGTATAAGTGTAAATGTAACTGGAAATACAGTATTACTAATTTTGCTATTTAAAGGACTTTCTAACAAAGATTTGCTGTTGTTTAGTTGCTAAGTAGTGTCTGACTCTTTTGCAACCCCTGTGGACTATAGCCTGCCACACTCCTCTGTCCATGAGATTTTCCAGGGAAGAATACTGGTGTGTGTTGCTATTCCCTTCTCCAGGGAATCTACCTGATGCAGGGATTGAACCCACATCTCCAGCACTGCAGGCAGATTCTTTACAACTGGAGCCACCTGGGAAACTCTAACAAAGACATGCAACATTTATTCTACTTATACCTTACACTCCATCCTGGAACTCAGCTGACCTCTCTATTTTCTTGTGCTTTTCCATCTTTTCTCGCTTGTTTCCACTCAATCCCCTTCCTACCCCGCCATGCCCCTTTCCCTCTGCCCACTGGACTCTTATCCACTCTTGAGCACCCAGTCAATGCACCTCTCCTGCCATGGTGACATTTCTTTCCTTTCCCACTGAGTGCTTCCAAGTTCTTGGAAAAGAGTGTTGAATAGCTCTCTCTCTCTTTCTATAATATAACAAGTCATATGCCCATATCTTGTCTCCTCAGGAGGCTGGACTTCTCCTAAAAGAAGGGGCCTGTGTGATATATATTTTAATCCCCTTCAATACCCTGTACATTGCAGACATTAAAATGTTTGATTTACCGATGCTCTTTCTGTGTGCTCAGGAAAGCAGGCATGTCTCAAAGTAGGGCAAAGGTGCAGACTGAGATTTCTTCTTTTGAGTAAGTGGATTCTATCAGTGGTATCTCATCTCTAAAACTCTCTGTGTTAAGCTCTGATATTTTTCTCTGAGAGCTCTCAATCACTGTACACTTTAGAATCTAGACCAGCACTTTCAAATAGAAGTAAAACGTGAGCCACATAGGTAACTTATAATTTTCTAATAGTCACATTTTAAAAAGTAAAAGGAAATAGATACAATTTAAAACATTTTTAAACATATTATCATTTCAACAGGTAAACAACATTCTTATTAAAGAGGCATTTTGTCTTTTTTGTACTAATTCTTTGAAATCCAGTGTATATTTTATACTCATGGCACATCTTGACTTGGACCAGCCACATTTCAAGTGGTCAAAAGCCACATGCAGCGAAGTGGCGACCGTATTAAACAGCACAGACTAGACTGGAGTATGTGACTGCAAAGCATTCTGAAAAAAATCTAAGATCAGGTAAACTCTATCTGGATATGCAGTACTCTTCCTCATCCTTGCTCTTAAAAACTGAAGTATATACTTCAGACATTTGTATCTTTAACAGCTATCAAGTTCACCATCGATCTCACGTCTACTCAATATTTTAAATGGTGATCAAACATTCTAAAGTTCAGAAAAGTATGATAATTATTAAAAATAAATTTATAAATTACAAATAATTTTGTACCTTGGACTGGCTTATTCATTTTATGTCTTACCAGAGCACTCAGCCCAGAGCTTTGCACACAGAAAGTTCTCAGTATATATTCATGATGAATGAATGAACAAATAAAGAAAACAAGCGAGCAAGCTTACAGAAAAAAGTCTCGCCTTCCATCTCCCAATTACTAATATGATAACCTGTGGTGACATCTATTCAAAATCATTTATAGATAAAGAAATCGAAACTTAAAGACTCACACTAAGATGGAATTTAGATTTTGTTTAAGTCAGTTCCAGAAAAGGAGGGGAAACCCTGCTAAATTAAAATGAAAACTGGGTTATCATGCACCGAAGTTATTAAAGTGCCTATAGTACCTTACATTTTATAAAGCCATTTGTCATATCTTATCTAGATGACATATATCACCAAATAATATCTAAGCCAAATATCAAAGTACAGTTTCTTTGTCCTACATGTTAAAAGAAAACAGATCTGGAAATATGTGTTTAAACCAAGTAACTCATGGTTATATGGCCTTAAAAAACACATCTTTTATTCATGAGAAGTTTTCCCTATTCATTTTTGCCATACAGTAAAGCATATTTTATATCTGATTGTAAGTCATTTAAGAACTTCTTTATTTTGGAATCTTAAGACTATCATGCTAAGTATTAGTTTTTCTGTGGACATCAAAAGAATAAATGACTAATTACATAAAGGGAAAAGGATGAAATGACTCATGGGTTCCACTTGAACTTCATCAGTTAAAAGGATGAGTAGCAAATCTTTAAGGAAAATAAGAAATGAGCTTAAATTAGTCATGATCTTTTGAGGGGGAGAGAGGTACAACTATTTTACTTGATCTCAGGTTTAGTTATCTAAAAGATAAAGGGCACTGTGGAGAATCACTATAAATACTCAGACTTTGAAGGTTCCTATAAGGTCAAAATATGAAATATGCACAAGCAAAAAAAGTACAAAATTAATGTGATATGTTTTTATCATTTAAATGTCTCTTTTGAGCATTCTTAAGAGGTATTCAGAACCTTAATTCACTCTGCAAATTTTAAAGACTACAGAAGAAAAATCTGAATGAACTAATATAATTTTAAAATAAGAATCTCATCCTATATATTAAAAAAGAAAAAAAATCACTATTATGTTATACTGTAATTGTTATAAGCTGCCCAAGACATAAGCAACATTACATTTACTTTAGGGAGAAAACGGACAAAAAAATTTCAAACTAATTCAGCAACAAAAACTTGTTGGCTTGATGTACATGTAACATACTCAGGCATTTATTTTCTACTTTTTAAAAATTGAGATGTAATTGACGTAACATTGTATTTGTTTCAGGTGGACAACGGAGTGACTTGATATTTGTGTGTGTGTGTATACATATATATATATAGATAGGTAGATATATAGTGAAATGAGCTTCCCTGGGGGCTCAGTTGGTAGAGAATCATCTGCAGGGTGGGAGAACTGGGTTTGATCCCTGGGTTGGGAAGATCCCCTGGAGGAGGACATGGCAACCCACTCCAGTGTTCTTGCCTGGAGAATCTCCATGGACAGAGAAGCCTGGTGGGCTACAGTCCGTGAGGTCACACAGAGTCGGACATGACTAAGCACAGCACATACTGTGAAATAATCACCCAAGGAAGTCTGGTTAATATCCATCACCACACACACTTAACAAATTTATTTTTTCTTATAAAATCTACTGTCTCAATAACTTTGAAATATAAANTCTCCATGGACAGAGAAGCCTGGTGGGCTACAGTCCGTGAGGTCACACAGAGTCGGACATGACTAAGCACAGCACATACTGTGAAATAATCACCCAAGGAAGTCTGGTTAATATCCATCACCACACACACTTAACAAATTTATTTTTTCTTATAAAATCTACTGTCTCAATAACTTTGAAATATAAAATACCTTATTATTAACTGTAGTCACGGTTTTAAAATCAATAATGTCACATATGAACTGGTAATTTTCAGTTGAACATATAAATAAAACCATGGAATCCTAAGAATTACAAAGAAGGATCTTAGAAACGTTTAGGCCAGTGCCTCTCAAAACTTAATGTGTAAATGAATCCCCAGGGAAATCCTGATAAAAATACAGATGATGATTCCATAGTTGTGGAGTGGGCCTGAGGTTCTGCATTCTAACGTGCTCTGGATGACGCTGATGCTGCTGGGCCTGGAACCACACATCAGGTACCAAGATCAGTCAAGCCTGAAGGAGAGCCCACAGCTTTTGTTTGGAAGTCTCCAGCCACCAGGAGCTGAAACTTGCCTCCACCAGCAGACACGGCAGGCATCCGACTTGTGGAACAACAGAGAAGGCTGATTTCCTCTTCTAATGACGGAAGACACCCTTTTTCTCCCTGCATCTTCTCTTCGCCAAACTAAACATCCCCACTTCCTTGGCTACACTTAGAAGTAACCAGTTTCCAGATCCTTAAACATCTTGATCACAGAGGATGCTCCATCCATGGTCAGTATCTTCCTAAAATAGTACCCAGGAATGGGACACAGTATTCTGTACCTGGGACAACCAGGCCTGGGAATAGATGAGTAAAATCACTACATAGTCCTATCTAAATGGGACAGCTCACTAAACATGGCTCTCTGGAATGTCACCTTCCATAAGAAGCAAGGGCCACACTGCACTGGCAGCTCAGAGTCTTACAGGGAAACAAGTATCAAGCAGGTGTGCAAATTCTGTACTTGAACAGGTTATTTTTTTTTTTTAATTCAAATGTAGGAATTTACATTTATGCCTGCTAAATGTCACCTTGCTACTTTGGGTTTGGCATTTTTCTTAGGTAATTTTAAAACAACAGATCAAATCAGAAATATTTTCAGAAAATAACAACTCATAAAATCTGTTTAAAAATGTATTATCTAATATGTAATAAGTATATACATTTGCAAAAAAACCCACACACAGTTAAAATAATAATTATTTTAAAAGACCATTCTTGGGACCATTATTCAGGCTAGAAAATAAAACATTTTGAGGACCCTAGAAGCCCCCAAAGAATTTCTTCCCTACCATATCCTACTCCATCACCTCTAGAGGTAACCATTATACAGATTTTTTTTGATGGCAATCATTGCCTTAATTTTCTTTATAATTTTAGCATCTATATGTACATCCCTAAGCAATCCACCTAGTTTTGTGTGCTTTTTGAACTTTATATAAATGGAATCATTCAACTTTATATAAATGGAATCATTCTATATGCATTCTTCTGTGTCTTGCTTTTCTCACTGGACGTTACATTTCTAAGATTAACCCATACTGATGTATGCATTTTTGTTTAACAAACACTTACCTAGAATTTATTACATGCCAGTCACTCTCCTAATCATGTCACAAATATTAACTCACTTAATCTTTCTAACAACCCTATCAGGTAGACACTATCATTTACCCCCCTGTACAGGTAAGGAAACTGATGAGCAGTGAGGTTAAAAAACTTGCCCAAGGTCACAAAGTAAGTGGGAGACCCAGATTTTGAACCCAGGCAGAATCCTTGCTCTTAAACACATCTCGCGCACCCTCCTGTATGTGGTGGTATTGACTCTTTTTTTCTTTCACAGCCAAACAGTATTTCAATGGGTAAGGACAGCAAAATGAGTTAATTGAATACAATGTTGATGAGCATCTGGGTTGTTTCCAGTTTTTGCTCTTATTAGTCAATGTTTCTTTGAACATTCTTGTCAGTGTTTCCTTTTTTTAAAATTTATTTTTAATTGGAGGATAATTGTTTTACAGTGTTGTATTGGTTTCTGCCATACAACAACATGAATCGGCTATAAGAATACATATATTCCCTCCCTCTTAAGCTGCCCTTCCACCACCACCACCTCCATCCCATCTCTCTAGGCTGTCACAGAGAATCAGGCTGAGCTGAGTTACACTGCAACTCCCCATTAGCTATCTGCTGTACATATAGTAACATATATATTTCAATGCTACTTTCTGAATTTGTCCCAGCCCCTCCTTCTCCCCACTGTTTCCAGAAGTTGCCCTGCAATCAGGCTCATCAGTACCATTTTTCTAGATTCCCTGTATATGCATTAATATACGATATTTGTTTTTCTCTTTCTGACTTACTTCACTCTGTATAACAAACTCTAGGAACAAACTCTAGGTTCATCCACCTCAGTTTAACTAACTCAAATTCGTTCCTGTCTGTGGCTGAGTAATATTCCACTGCAGGTTTCTCAGGGCTCAGTGATAAAGAACCCACCTGCTAAGCGGGAGATGAAGGTTTGATCTGGGTTGTGAAGATCCCTGGAGAAGGAAATGGCAACTCACTCCAGTATTCTTGCCTGGGAAATCCCTGGACAGAGGAGCCTGACGGGCTAGAGTCCATGGGGTCACAAAGAGTCAGATGTGACTTACTGACTTAACAGCAGCAACAAATATCCCATTGTACATATGTACCACAACTTCCTTATCCATTTTGAAGCACATGAGTAAGACTTTTTCCAAAATGTGTATCTAGGAGTAAGAATGCTGGATTGTACTTGGTTGAACTTGGTTCGGAAATAAACTGTTCTGTAACGTAATTGTATCAAGTTATACTCCTACTATGTACAAGACCTTCCAGGCATGCACATCCTCACCAACACATGGTTATATCAGCTATGTAAACGTCTGCAAATCCAGAGAGAGTGTATAGTGTGTTACAGTAATTTTATTTAGCATACATTATTCAACTAGCCATTTGGGTTTCTTTAGTGAAGTGCTTGTTCAAGTTTATGAATGTACAGTATCATTTTTCTACTGGGCTGTCTGGCTTCTTCTTACCAATTCATGCGGTCTTTACATATGTTGGAACAGTGCCACAGATGTCCCACAAATATCACCAACCACCTTGGGCTTGTTTTCTTACTCCTCATGTTTTAATGAACTGAAGTTCTATTCACATTTTTTCAAACAATTAAAGTGAAGGCCTCCTCATACATTTTAAATTTTTTGTAAGAATTTTCTAGGTCTGCACTTAAAGAGTCCTTCATATCCCTTCATTAATTACATCTTAAGAAGGTCTTACTTGGGAATGGTCAGGAAAAGTATGCTGACAATGATTGATATGGAACAATAAAACTGATGAACCTGACATCTATAAGACCTCGAAAGATATCAGCTAGGTAAATAGGACCATTTCAGGAAATCCCACAATCACTTTAAGGACATAAACAGATTCAGCTCCTCCTGTTAAGGCCGTCCTGACGTCCAATCTTTGCCAGCTCTCTTTTCTTCCAATTCCAACCACACTTACCTTGACTATTCATCCTGGCCCTTGATCACATCCTGCTGTTTGCACTGTACTTCAAATGCTTCATGCTTATATATGTGATCTCTGGAAATACTAACTTCCCTACCATCTGGGACCATGCTTTCTACTGGGTCCGTATTCCACACACCATAACCTGTGCTTAACAAAGTTCCCTGCAAAGAGCAAGCCCCTTGACAATTCTCTATTTGCACAGTAAGTACATTTAGGACAAATTAAGCGAACTTCAGAGCCAACAGATATAACACATACGTTAGAAAACTGTACAAAATAAAAACATAAGTTAGTTAGAGAGATAACTAACAAAAGTTGAAGCGGGAAGAAAATACTGATGAAATATATATCTGAAATCGTGGCCTGCGAACAGATTGTAAGGAGCTTTAAAGGCTCTTCTGAGGACTCTGAGTGTTTTCTATGGACAGTGAGAAGCCACAGGTGATTCGTAAGAAACAGTCAGTAAGTTCATTCATTCAACAAATACATGTGTAATGAGCAGCCCTGTAGTGTAACTTTTCCAGGCCCCCGGACTTACACAGTGACCAAAGGAGGCAAAGACTCTGGAGCCTGGAGCTGATTTCATAGTGAGGGAGACAGATGGACAAGCAACCTCATAGACAGGAGGTCAGAGGGTGATAAGAGCCTCAGAGAAAAGGAAGGAGAAGAGTGGGTACCCGGAAAGGAGGGTGGTCCCCCCACTCCACAAGGGTGGGGAAGGTCTCTCTGTGGGGCAAGGTCGCAGAGGGAGCCTGGGTATCCCTGGGATCTCCTGCTGGTTCCCCCAGACCTACCAGGCTCTGTGGGCATTTTAACAGCCAGAGGCAAGCCGATGATCCCCATCCTCTTTCACACCCTGAGTTCTGAGCCTCCTCCTCCCCTGAGTACTCCCCAACCACCCACCCCATCCAGAGGCCTTTCTCGCCCCATCAAGATTCTCCAACTCAAGGCTGGTGGAAACATCATCCCAACACCTTGTTCTCTTTGGCTGATTTCCCCAAAGCTCAGGCCTACCTCCTCCTAATCACTTCGTCAGCAAAGGTCGGTACAGTCAAAGCTATGGTTTTTCCAGTATTCATGTACGGATGTGACAGTTGGACCATAAAGAAGGCTGAGGGCTGAAGAATTGATGCTTTCAAACTGTGGTGTTGGAGAAGACTCTTGAAGAATCCCTTGGACTGCAAGGAGATCAAACCAGTCAATCCTAAAGGAAATCAACCCTGAATATTCACTGGAAGGACTGACGCTGAAGCTGAAGCTCCAATACTTTGGCCATCTGATGTGAAGAGCCAACTCCCTGAAAAAGACCCTGATGCTGGGAAAGACTGAGGTCAGGAGAAGGGGGACAGAGGATGAGATGGTTGGATGGCATCACCAACTCAATGGACACAAGTCTGAGAAAACTCCGGGAGATAGTGAAGCAGAGGGAAGCCTGGTGTGCTGCAGTCCATAGGGGTCACAAAGTGTCGGACATCAGTTAGGGACTAAACAACAACCTACTCCCTGGATTCTGAAGTCAGAGCCTCCTTTGGGTTTTTTCCTGGAGCCTCAGAATCCAGCCTCCTTCCCAGGATGTATTCTTAGACACAGGCGGGAAGCCAGTACACGCTCCCCTTCCAATTCCCTTCTTGTCTGAATGACCCCTCCCAGAAACCAGCTCTGGGAAGAGATAGCAGCAGAAGCACCCAGAGCCACTGAGGGGCCTCCATAAGCAACAGACCAGGGTCAGGAGGGGGTTGTATTGGTGCACATGTGTCCACGTATGTACACAGAGTGTGTGCATATGTGCACACATGCCTGGGTCTGCCTAGGAATGATGTGAGAAAAGGTGTGTGCAGGCGGGCAGGAGCAGAAAAAATCTACAAGAACAAATGAGAAGAGATGCGTGTTCACATAGAGAAAGAAATGTAAAGACTTGGCAAGAGAGAGGAAGAACACGAGGCAAAGAAAGGAAATGCTACCGGGGACCAAGACACCAGGGTAAAGACAGTAAAGAGACGCATAAGTACCAAAACTAAAAGATGCTGAGAAGATGGCAAGGAAAAACAAGAGCCATCTAGAATGAACTGTGAGAGAGGCAAGACTGACACAAAATTTCAACTAGCAACCTTCTCATTTTGCGCTTCTCCTTAAAGCGTTCAGTATTTCCCAGATCAAGGCTAACATAGCAGGGTAAGGCACAAAGGCCACTGGCTCTCGTAGCTAGGAAACTAGTGATGCAACATTTCTAAAGATGAAGTGTTCAGGAAGAAAAAAAGCTGTATAAAGGTAAATGTAGGTGCTGATTTCATAGTCTAGAAATTCAGTTGCTTTCACTACAGAATGCAAAAAGGAAAGGCCCTGGGGTAAGACCTCTGTGGTCTTACCGAGCTAAGATAGCGATCTCTGATGGTCTGGCCAAACTGCAGGCGAAACAAACCAAAACTGAACAGCAAAATAAGAAAGCGCCCACAAATAGACGCAAGCTGAGAAGCTGCAACTTACAAATACACACCTAACCTCCCTGCGATGCTCAGGGTTCTCAGCCCTCCAGCCCTGGAAACGGGGCAGCACCGTCCTTCCTGTCGTAACTGCTCCTTCTCACTCGGCAGCTTCCTCTGACTCGCATTTTCTGTTACCCTTCCTCTTGGATTCTTCTGACCATGACTCACAGGGCAATCAGCCAGTCAGCGGTCCCACAACCCTCCACAACAGACGCTGTGGACAAGGCTGGCAGCTTGGTGGACCAGAGTCCNTAGGAAACTGCTGACATGCTAAACGGCTCTCGCAGACAGAAGGCGCACACACCTACCGGCAAAAACAAAAACAAGGTACATGCAAATCGGCAAACAGGAACCTCTCTCCCCTCACAGCTCCTATTTTCCAAGGTTAAACCCCAAACAGACACAGAGCAGAGAGGCCCCCGCTCAAAAAGACGCGGTGCCAACTAATAATACTGAAGAGTGGTAGTAACAATTGACTCTCCGTGTGGTGATGTGGGGAACAGCTGCACTCAAATCTCACGAGCCAGTTCATTTTAACCAGTTTTTAACTGGATTTAACTGCTTTTCCTCCCTTCTGACAAAAATCAAAATAGTTGCCCGATCGACCACAAAAACTGGTAACAGACAAGCACAGTTCCTGTTTTTCAGAGGGGACTTACTTTCAAACCCACAATGTAGAGATGTTTAACACAAGTGGAAATTTAAAATTTATTGTTTGATGTGGGAGCTTAAACCTGTACACGAATTCGGATCCCACGAACGTCTTGGTATAATCACATCTCAGGCTAGGTCCTACATGTCTTTTCACCTCCTTTCTCTCACTTAATACCAGACCCAAAACTCCAGAGGGAAAGGGATTATTCGGAACTCAGAACACATCATCCCACACAGAAACACCATGATGCTCAGGATATTCCATGAAGGTTGTCTCAAATTCAAACTTCAAGTCAGAGGTTACATTTGTAGTTTTAAAAGAGAAAATAAGACTATAACAATAGTTCCAAAGCCAGTTAAAAACTAAGGAAAACATTTTTGAGTGACTGAAACACCTAATTAGAGGCAGTCTTCTAGGTGAGACTTTCAGACTTGGTGCAGTTTCACTCTGGTTCTCCAATATGACCTTTCGTGGTTAATTCCACTTTAAAATGCATGACACTCTCCTATTATGCCATAACATTTCATCAGGAAAATCTTTTATCAGCTGTGAGTTTCAATTTTTTTGTTGCTGTTGTTCCAAAAAATTCACCAAAAGTTGAAACAGAAAAAAAGAAAGAAAGAAGAGCTACAGAGAGGGGGTACTAGAGAGAGGAGACCAAAAAGAAATGGCGTCAGAGACAGAGGAAGGCACAGAGGCAGTACTAAACGGAAGACAGAAGAAGAGTACGAATTAGGGAGAGGTCCCCCTATAGACAGTGTACTCCAGAGAGCAGGGACTCTCCTTACCCAGCTACCCAAGAGATGAGACCCCCCAGAGCATGAAAGATGAGTCCAGGGCATTTCCACAGATTGACACTAGATGGCGCCATCAACTCAACATAGCATGGTTGCTGGCGGAGTCTGCATGGGGGAGGGGTAAAATGGAAGCCAGTTCAGACTCATCACGATTGGGTGTTCAGAAGGCAACACGTCTATCTAAAAAGCAGCCAGGGTGGGATCTCCCTGGTAGTAAGGTGGTTAAAACTCAGTGCTCCCAACGTAAAGGGCACAGGTTCAATCCCTGGTCAGGGAACTAAGATCTCACATGCCAAAACAATAAAAAGTTTAAAAAGCATGATCTCCAAATGTCCAGGTGTCACCACCAGCCATGCTCATAGCATGGGGCATGTTACTTTTGAAACAGACTTATCAACTCAATTTTTAATCAACAGAAGTGTAGGGTGGGGAGGCAGATGGGGGAAATCCATTCTTTTTTTTTTCTTTTAAAATTCAACATTTAAGGATAATAGAGTATTTCAGGTTCACTGCTACTGACTGACAAAATTCCTAGTTATAGACCAAGTGGTTTCCCCCTGAACCTCCCTTTAAATGTCAAATAACACACCATCTTGCTACACAGGTTGATGCAATCAGATCGAGTTTCTGGCAAGAGAAAGGTGATGCTTTCTGACAAACGTATTATCACATTGAAAATCATCTGCTCTTCATATTTTTAATACTACTGTGGTTTATACATTCTAGTCTGCTTGTCCATATTCTCTGTCTCCACGGTTGGATTTATATAGAGCCCTCTCTTTACTCAGAAATTTCCTACCATTACCAGGTTACCAGTGTCTGAGGTTCTGCTAGCCCCATCGCTAGAGTTTTTACTTCTTTCACTTTATCTCTTATTAATAAGTTGATGCTTCAGAAAGAAGTAATACACTAGGTTGTTGCTGCTCGATCCCTGGGTTGGGAAGATCCCCTGGAGGAGGCAACCCACTCCAGTATCCTTGCCTGAAGAATCTCATGGAGAGAGGAGCCTGGTAGACTTCAGTCCACAGGGTCCCAAAGAGTTGGACGCGACACTGCACATCTAAACAACAGTAAAAGACAGTTTTCATAAAACCCTTTTCTGAGATTGGTTTTGAAAGGGAAGGAGGGGACTGGTTAAGTGCACTGGCTGGCGTAAAAGGAGCAGAGCAGAGAGTGAAGTCAGGACAGAAAGTGGACACTGGGAGGACTAAGAGCAAGCCTTGCATGGCTTCTTTACGATGCAGTCAAGATCATCACCCCAGTGCCGATCTTCTCAAGGAGATACATGAAAAGGGTTAACTCTAAGTAGGTCTACATTTTCCACTTGCTGAATGGGTAATAATATCTTTTATAGTTAATTTCATTTTTTTTTCACAGTTTGACTCTTCAGGGCTCATTCATTTGCATAATATGGAAGCCTGAACCTCTATCGATATTCTACAAATCAGTGCAAGTAATTCTCACACTAAATCAGCAGCTTTAATTTAAGCTCATCATTGTTTGCATAGAAATCTTTATGCACTCATCTGCTTGATTTTTTTAATCACTTAAAACCTCCAACAGTGACACACTAAGCATCTCCCCATTTAGCCATCTCCAAAATTTGAACTACATACTGAAAAATAAGCACAGTACAGTCATATGCTTGATCATTTCCCAAACTGAGCTCCAAGCGTATGCTTAATGTTCCAGCAGCTCCAAGGATAATGCCACTTGACTAAAGATGACAGCTTGAACGTCCAGCCCAGGACACAGCTGAGTCAGCATTCTCAACAGTCACCTTGCAAACCCAGGGTAATCAGGGTCACTACCAAACCAACTGCCTAGCGGAGTCCTTTAAAATCATTCAAATCTCCTGTTGAGAGTTGCAACATGTTAATCTGGCAAGATAATCTCTTCCTGAAATTGACTAGAATGGAGCAAAGGTTACCTGTTTTTATCTGTTACTAGCAGCTAATATTTCTCATTAGGAACTCTGATGGAATTGGTTCTGAATGAAATACTTCCTCCTCAGTAGAAAAAAGAAAAAAGAAAGCAAGCTATAAACAAATTCTTCACATAACAAAAGAGTAGGAGCATGAGTTACAGAAAAACCTTGGGAACAGAGTCATAGGATTCATGTTCTAATTCTTCCTGTGTCTTGACATGTTATCACTTCCATCCTCTGAATCTTCAGAGGGACACTGAGAACTGAGGAATGCAATTATCAGAAAGTGAGTTAGGTGAAAGAAGAAAGACAAAGGATGCATTCACTCAGGCTTATTTTTCCATTTTAATTTTTTAAATTATTTTTCAGTTTTATCTTTCAGATAGATGTCAATAAAATATCCAATAGAGTGAGATGGCCTATATTTCCACTACTGAGATGTGATAGAATAAAAAGGAAAAGGGGGTGCAGAACAGCAGGTGGTTAAGAGAACAGGTTCTAGCATCAGACATCTCGTGTCCAAACCCAACTCAGCCACTCATTAGCCAAGTGACATCTGTGCCTCAGTCTTTAACGATCACACCTGCCTCCGGGTGGTTATATGAATTAAATAGTTAATATGAAAAACACATACAAGGCTCCCAACACAGGTTAGCTATCATAGGAAAAAAAGAAAATAGAAGAGTTTTAGCATATAATAAGTCAGTTTGTTTTAAACAGATGCTGTCTGCACTCCTAAATTGTGTTATAAACAGTCTATATAATCATCCTGGGTCTGCAGAGGCTGCAGACCCTACCAGTCTGGGACAGGCAGGGGCTTCTGATCAGCTGGACTCTCATTTTCATTCAAGCCCCTTGCCCTCAGGCCCACGCATATTAGACAACTGGGAGGGCATGCCTGCAGCTTCTAATCACTCAAATATTGTCAAAATGACCCTCAACTTGCCCAAAATAAAAATGCTAACTTGCATTTTTTTTTTCCAGTAGGGAAACAATATTCTTGGCAATTAATTCTGTTTTTATCAGGTTCTAAAGACACAGGTAAATAAATCAATTCTGGACTCTGTATACAGGAACTATTATTGGCCAAAATGACTCAACGGGTTATACCATGGTTTATGCAATATTCCAAAGGGCCACAGATAGGAATGAATTAATAGGCTTGTGAGACTTGTTGTTGCTCAGTCGCTCAGTAATGTCCAACCCTTTGCAACCCCATGGACTGCAGCATACCGGGCTTCCCTGTCCTTTATTGTCTCCCGGAGCTTACTCAAACTCATGTCCATGGAGTCAGTGATGCCATCCAACCCTCTCATCCTCTGCCATCCCCTTCTCCTCCTGCCCTCAATCTTTCGCAGCATCAGGGTATTTTCCAATGAGTCAGCTCTTTGTTCACATCAGGTGGCCAAAGTACTGGAGTTTCAGCTTCAGCATCAGTACTTCTAATGAATATTCAGGACTGATTTCCTTTAGGATGGATTGGTTGGACCTCCTTGCAGTCCAAAGGACTCTCAAGAGTCTCCTCCAATGCCACAGTTCAAAAGAATCAATTCTTCAGCACTGAGCCTTCTTTACAGTCTAGGGAGGCTAGGGGAAAAACTAGCTAGTTTCAGACAGGTTCAGATGGCAGCTGACTCCATAATTCCTTGGGCAGGGCTGCCCCAACCTCTCAACCAGGTCATGTCCCTCCAGTACATCCTCCAGCGCATATAATTCCTTTCCTTCTCAGAGTCTGCAATAAGTCATCTGTGGCTATCTGATAAATGTCATCCTTCCTACTAGATGGGGTGCTCCATGAGGTCAGGGCGGGGATGGGGCTTGCTCCCCAAAAGCATCATGTTCACCTAGCACTACATCTGCCATGTAAGGGATACTCAGTATCTGTTTAGTGAATGAATGAGCCACTTGCCTCTAAAGAATGCCATTTCTGGACACCTGGCCCATTTTATGCCATCCATGAGCTCCCAATAATTAGGAGAATACAGGATGGGAATAATATAAAACCTGTCTATAATCTGTAGATCCTGGGAGACTACGAAAACCCACTGAGCAGCACCTTGACTTTGTTTTTCTACGTATAAGAACAGGAATAACCACACTGGGCTCTCCCAGCTTTAAACTCCAAAGTCTAAGCCTTCTATGGGGTAGACACATGCGGCCTGAGGAAACTCCTGAAGCATCCACAGAAAGTGGCGAGGGAGAGACAAAAGGATGGAGTAAGACTGGAGTTTTGACAACGGACTTGGAAATGCAGAATGCTTCCCTCTGCACTAGCTGAAGTTTGTCCACATGCCAGCTGTCGGCTCAGGAATAAATGAAAATAATCACGGGAAGTATGGGAAAACTGGAAATAGGAGGATGGCAATGCTTGGGAAAAGGGAAGGTGAAAGCTGACACAAGCAGGAGAGGGGACCAGAAACCAGGCGGCCACAGGCAGGGGCATCAGTGCCGTGTCCTCCTGCTACCAGGAGTGGAACAAAGAGGTCAGGGAGGCAAATGACACATCTCAGAACCAAAGGCCAATTTATAATCACGCTGAGGAACAAAAGAGAAATTAACCAGGGTAATATGCTGGAGAAGCCGTGATTACGAGGTCACTGGGGAAGACTGAGAGACATTTTGGCTGTAATTCCAATGACAAGGATAAAGAAGTACGTGAAATGCTTTCAGATTGGGAAGATTTATTATTTTGGAAAAAAGTAGCTCAAGGAAAAACAAATGCAACATTCCTGCCTGATTTTTGAAGTAGTGCCACTCGTAGGACCTGGTTCAATTTCCATATTCTTTAGAAAAGAAATGGTCCTTGAAAAAGACACACTGGTGCTTCTGAGACTTCCAGCTTTAGGGAAGCTGAGTAGCATGCTGATGATGAGAGTAAGTTTCAGTCTTAGAGAAACTGACATTTGAAATTAACAAGAAAAAAAAAAGGTGGGGGGGAGTAAAAACCTTAAATTGACAAAGAAAGAACTACTTTTCTATTAAATATCATCACAGATCAAAAAAAAAAGATGAGTAATAATTCTGGGCAATCTGAGTTTACAAAATGTTTAATTCACAGCAGGTTTCAGTTTTGACTTGAACAATGTGTAAATATTTACATGAAATTTAAAAATGGGACAAGAATAGGTCATATGCTGTCATTGGCAATCCAGGAGCGATTTTCTATCGTTCCAAAGGCCTTGGTACTGCTTTCCCTAACATGGCTTCAGCTCTGCCGAAAGCTTTTCTTCTCCAGAGTAATGTCAGTTTTAGCAACCAGCCCTGACTTCTGAACTGCTTGTGCCTCTGAGAGGGTCCTATGTCACTGGAACCTTCCTGACAAGGGAAAGGAGACAGGGAGGCAGACGCAGTGCTTGCTGTATTAATCACAGATGTTGAGAGACTATGCTGCATCTTACACTGTTCCCTATTCCTTTTACTCTAGGGTAGAGCCTGGGTTCTCTGCATGCTCTGACCCCCAATGCCATGCCCAGTCATTGGCTCTGGGCTAGACTGTGTATACAGGACAGGGAAATAACCTTTAGACAGTCAGGGCAACACACACTGCCTTCTGATGAAATCCTTTCCAATGAGAACCTTTCTCTTCTGTAGAATGGGCACAATGCCTGCTTCTCAGGGTTGCCTCGAGGAGTCAAGGAAGGAAACGAGGAGTCCATGTTCAGGGAAAGGAGTCAGCACTGTTTCTGGCACATGATGAACATTCAACAAATCACAGCTATTGTTTCAGTGGGTGCTGGCAAATGTCAAATTCTCCTGGAGGAGTCCTCAGGCATTAAACAGCCATGTTACCCGATCTGGTCAATCACAATTCAACAGAGGGCAGGTGACCCAAAGAAATAGATTATTTACCTGCGGAGGATTATACGGTGCCCTTGGTATTAATTATATGGCCTTTCACATTGTATTCTCTGTTAAAAAGAAAGCTATCGATCCCTGAGTGGGACTCAGTGTTGATTTCATTCGATTCAGTTTTGGGTTTTTTCCCTTTTTCAATTTTCCTGACCACAGTTAACCATTCACTTGGTGTAGACTCAAAAATCATCTACAATGTGTCAGGCCTTTAGAAAATAGACAAAAATAGAAATATTAAACAGTAAGATGTTCTAGCTCACTCAGTAGTGGGCAGCCAGACAGCCTACAGGCCAGCTCTGGCACTTACAATGTTTCTGCCCGGTGTTATTAAAAAAAGTGAGCAAATATTTAGAAAGTAGGGGATTCCACATCAAAACCCTGATATCCAGCTTCCCTCAGAAAAAGCAGACAGTGTGGCGACACAAAGCCACTATTCCCACCCCTTCCTGCCTGATGACAAGTAGCTGAGATGGTGCAGTGGTTGCCTGCCACTCCAAGCCATGCCCCCTCCTCTTCAAGACGGTGTGAAATGAAGATGAAGGGCCCCATGTTCCAGAATTACTAAGGATCTCAAGAAGAACAAGAGCATAAGATTAAACCACGTGTGAGGTCCTTCTGAGAGGGGAGGGGGCCTGGGCAACGGTGCCAGTCACGTGCTCACCAAGCTGGTCCTGCGCCCCACCCCGCAGCCAGACAGGAGGGTATTCATGTATCTGAGTATAAGCCAACATTTTCAAGAAGCCAGACACTGCACCCCCTGAAATCTGAGGTAGACAAAAAAGTAGGGCAGTGGAGCCCAGCCCCGCTGAGCTAGAGAGCCACTAGGATCTCTCTCTTCCCTTGTTAAGGCTGGATCCATCCCAGAGACACTAAGCACGAGTTAATCCAAGTAAAATTAAACTGCTCACAACAATACAGATTGGCCTGAGCCCTTTTGTCGGCGTCCCAGGAGCCTCGATCACAAATTCCGAGGAACAGCTCACAAGCACTAATGAGTGGGTCCTGTTGCTTGTGCAGACAGTGGGCTCAGAAGCGGAGGGCTGGCCTAGGAGAGATGTGAACCTGACCATCTGCCTCTCTGCGACTCACTTTGATCACTAAATGAATTGCAACAAATTGAAGAGCACATGGCTAGAGTTAATTGTCTCATCTGTAATCTGACCCTACTTTTAGGCAGTTATTATTACCCTCTATCAGGTGGGAATATTTCCCACCATTGCTACAAAGTGCATTTCCCTGATGAACTGTAATGGATTATTAAATTCCATATCAGGATAACAATTCTTTGCACTTCTGCAGTGCCTTTCATCCTCGGATGTCAGAGCAGTTTACAAATAATTAAGCCCCTCACACTGCAGCCAGAGGTGAGTGACTGAAAGGGACTGGCCTGAAGACACTGAGTCAAAGGCATAATTCAAAAGAAAGAAAATGAATGGCTTTCTCTCAGGCACTAGAAATGCTGAAAAATTATGGGGCTAGGGGAGAGGGGGTCCCTGACTCCCTCCCTTTTTTTCTGCCTTACTTCTCCTTTATTGCAGATCTTTGCCTGCAACATACAAAGAACTGATAAGTAACTAACAGATGTGCATATAATTTAGCTATGAACTCACAGACACATATATGAGGAGAATGCTCTTCCATATAATCCTGGCATATACAACACGAACTGACATTTCAATCCACCTGCAGAATTGACAGATACCAGAATTAACAATTTATGATTACCAAATGGCAAACATAAAGCCTTCCAAAATCCAAAATGAAAATATTACTCGGCACAAATAAAGTATATTCTAACAAAACTTCTTTATTCCATGGTTGTGTGTTCCATTTCTGGGACGCTCATCTGAATGATATTCAAGTTTCAGGAACAGCAAATAGGATGGAAGTGGGCAATTATCGCATTAAAAAAAAAAAAAGCAGAACACCAGAAGGGAAAAACATTTCAGCCACTCAAAAGTTTTGTGGTGAAATTATAAACTCCTGAAAAACTGCATTTATAACGGAAATGCTGATAGACCTTTCACGAGAGCAGTTTGAATGCAACACTGTTATTTAGCCATCTCTCTTACAGACTGAAGCCTAATTCTAACAAGATGTCATTTTGACTCACATTTATTATTACCTGTAAGAATGAAAACCGCCGTTTACTCACAAGCTGCGAGCTGCTGGAGCACCAGGGTGGGGCAATCTCACATTATAAGCAAGACGCCGCTGCCTTACCAAAATAGCCCCTCCACCAACCGAGTGGCAGCCTTTCCCCGCACAGCTTCTTTCATGTCAGCCAGAGCCTTCACAGCTCAACATGCCTTTCCTACATGTTACATTTTAATGATCTGAGAAAACCGTTATCAGAGTTAACATCTCTAATTTTACTCTAAACAGACAAAAGCAAAATATCTCATTAGGCATCATCTCCGCCAAGGTTCCCACTAGGCAGGAAAGGATTTTTATCCAAAGTAATTACCCATTTTAGTTAAATACACTCAACAGATGAAATTTACACCGGGAGTGAGAGACTGCAGCACTAGACCGCGAAGGTGAAAGCCGAGGAACGCTGCGTCCCGCCGCCCCCACCCCCCAACGCCAGGCGGCCGAGAGNGGCGAGAGGGGTGGTTGGAGAGGTGATGGCTGGTGTGTCACGTGGGGAGCGGGCAGAGCCGGGGCACAGGACCCTGGAAGGGGAGTGGGACCTCGAGACCTGGGTTTCAGGGCTTGCCTAGCGGTTTCCCAAGAAGGGGCAGGAAAAGATGCTCCGCAAGCCCCTCAAAGCTGACTAGTACCTCTGTTGGGAGCAGACGGGGTGAGAAAGGGTAGCTTCAGACCTAACGTTGATACTGACTTTTGAATCCTTTCCAGGAGGGCCTCCGCCTGTCCCACCGAGGTGGCCTCTAAGTCCACACGCCAGGATTTGAAAAGGGGCGCGTGCGATTGCGAAGTTCATCCAAGAGCCTACCTCGGAGCTGCAGCCCCAGTCCTGCTGGGTTCCAGCCCTCTCCCCCGCCGCCCGCTTGAGAGGCCGCCAGGGTGTTGCTATTGCACTTGAAGGCCATCGCGCGGCTGCCCTGTCGGAAGAAAGCTTGATGGTGGTTAGGGTTTTACAGAAAGTAATTAGGACTTCGACTGAAGGAACATTTGCAATAAAAGGAGGTTGTGTTAGTATAGTGCTGGTGCCTGCAACTTTACGCCTGCCAGGGCCAAGAAATTCTGCCACGTTTCCCTGAACACCTATAACTTGGCCCCCTTGTGTACAGGCAGTATTCTGTATTATTACATGTGGTGCTGATTTTTAATGAAGATTATAAAACTTTGGCTCGCTCTACTGAGAGAAGGACCATAAATCGCCCCTGTAAAATGGGCACTGGCATATGCTGAGGAAGCAGCGAAGCGCTGCCCTGGGAGTCTTGTGATATCAGCCAAAGTGTTGCTCTGAACCACCTTCGTTTGAGGGCAGAGTTTTCAAAGGCCCCATTTTGAATGTCTGTGTGGAGAGCTAAGCAATGGCTGCAAGGAAGCGGAAGGGGCCCAGGTAATTTTTCTAGCAGCATTGCAGAGCCTCCTGGAATAGGTGGAGACCCACACTGAGTATCTTCCTCTGCTAGCATCTGTAGTTTTCTGATGAACAGCGGTCCCAGGGGTAGGAGCAGTCCCCAGTCCCCTGATCCGACGAATCTGGTGCTCCTTTTGACAAAACACCCTGGCTTCTGAGAGGTTTCTGCCTGGCCTCACAGTCGGGACAGAATTCTGATGATCTGCCTTGGTGGGGCCATTTCTTATAGTCTTCTGAACAGTGATGTTTCTGCATTCCTCCTTCTTGTAAGCACAAGAGTGTCAATGTGATAACTTTGCTTTTTAGTAGAACCAAGCGATGTTTTCTCCCAAGTGCCAGGCTTGAGAAGATCGCTAGGAGGGTGGAGTAGATTAATTTGTTTTGAAAACAAATTGTGGCCACCCAGCTGTGAATGGAGTTGGGTGCATCAGAGGAGATTGTGGTGAGAGGGTGGGGGTTGGCATAGGTTGTGGTGAGAGGGTGGGGTGGGGGTGTGTGCCTGGTGGAAGCCAATCTGGCCACCTTGTTCCTGGTCCAGGTTGGATATGTATACAAGAAAGGCTATTAGGTCATTCCAATTAGCCTATTTGCCAAAGACTCAGAAGGGGAGCTTTCTTAGTTTGAAATTCTCAAGTATAGGATGGGACAGCAATTAGAGGTGCAACTATTATAGGTTGTTTCATTTAGGGAGGTGGAATTAGAAGGAATTGACCCTCTAAGTCACGTCTGGGACTGCAATCATGGGCTTCTGTCAGTAAGACAAAATCTCTGCCCTGGAGGAGCTGAAAGTCTGGTAGGCAGGTAGTTATTTCATTTTCAAAGTCAGAAGTGGGTAATTTGAATTAAAGCCTGTAAAGCATATTCAGAATCACATAAAATTAAGTTGGTAAATCAAGAACTGGACACTGTTTATCAGAACTGCTGCAGAGGTCAGGCTGCGGACGGCCTTAGCATCCTTGTCATGAACGTTTGTCGGCCATCCCCTGGGCTTGAAACGCTGCTCTGGGCACTAAGGCTTTTACAATGTGAAACAGATGCAGGTCCTTTCCTCTATATATTCAGGGCGGTAACTTGAGTAGAAGTCAATTTATTTCCCATGCCTACAACTTTCAACCTTTCCTGATATACTTTTCTTCTTACCTAATTAGATGTGTGTGCTGATCCAGAATAGGGGCTTCATCTGTGATACGTTTCTTGAAAGCAGGATATGATTTCCATAGTACCATAGTATTGAAGTCAGTAATTTTTGTCCCCATAAATCTCCTTGATTTTATAAAATAAAATAGGAAAGATTAAAATATGCAGGAAACAAAAAGAGCAAAGGAAGATAGAAGAAAGTGAGCGATTCTCAAGTCATTGACTTTCTCATCTCCAGCACCCTCTTCAAGGATCTAAGGGTGTTGAGAAGATATCATCATTTTGCTTAGGCAGAATTTGAAATGTTGTACCTTGAACAAGACATAGCAGGGAAAGTTAAAATCAGATGAGAGAGAATGGAGTAAGATGTTTAGAGGGAGAATATCAAAGACAAAAGGAAGCAAAGCACTAGAGGAAATTTCTGTTAAGAAAGTTCTGAGTTCTACTCACTGGGCGAATTCCTCAGAATTATGACTGAGATTTATTATTTCAAAACCAGATGTTTTGAAGTGTATATAAACCATAAAATCTCAGCTCAGTACTGCACAAGTAACACCTGGAAGAACTGGTGAGATTTGAATAGTTTTGAGTGGTGTTTTGTTCAATAATTGTTAAGCCACTGCCACCTCTTTGTGGCAGGCACTGTTCTACAAGCTGGCATGCAGAATTCATTCTAGTGATGAGATTGGGGCGGGGGAGAGAGACAGACAATGAACCAAATATATATTTATATATAAAAACATACTACTTGACCATATATATATATATATATATGAGACATAAATGAGCAGAGAACAGAGCTGTCTTAGGGGAGAGCTTTTCACACATGGAGAGAAGCAGGTGCAAAGGTCAGAGGTAGGGTGGTCAGGGACAGCAAAGAGGCCACAGTGCCGATGCAGAAGAGCAGGAAGCAGAGTAGCAGGAGACGATGACAGAAAGCTCGCCAGGCTTTTAGTTTAGGTGACATTTACAGGGGGTTCTGCAGAGAAAGGACCCTGTCGGGCCTTGATTCCTAAAAAATCACTTTGTTTGGCAAATGGAGGAGACAACAATAGTGCAAACATGGAGAGCACTTAGGAGGCTATTGAGATAGGCTAAGAGGGAGGTGATGGTAATTTGGACTGCAATAATAGCTGTAAATGGAATCTAGATATATGTTCAAAGTAAGCCAGACGCGACTGACTGATGATTCAGCTGTGGGATGTGGGAGAAATAAGGAGTCAAAGGAAATTCTAGACTTTGGCCTAAATAGCTGATTAACAGAAATTCCATTTTGTGAGATGGGGAAGGCTACAGAAGGAACAGGTAATAGGGGAGGGGGAAGTTCAAATGTTTGCACTTGGAGAAAGTATGTAAACTTCAGGCTTCTCTGGTGGCTCAGTTGGTAAAGAATTCGCCTACAATGCAGGAGACCCAGGTTTGATCCCTGGATCTGGAAGATCTGCTGGAAAAAAAAANAATTCCATTTTGTGAGATGGGGAAGGCTACAGAAGGAACAGGTAATAGGGGAGGGGGAAGTTCAAATGTTTGCACTTGGAGAAAGTATGTAAACTTCAGGCTTCTCTGGTGGCTCAGTTGGTAAAGAATTCGCCTACAATGCAGGAGACCCAGGTTTGATCCCTGGATCTGGAAGATCTGCTGGAAAAAAAAAGGCAACCCACTCCAGAATTCTTACCTAGGAAATCCCATGGAGAGAGGAGCCTGTCAGGCTGCAATCCACAAGGTTGCAAGAGTCTGACATGACTTAGCAACTAAACCATCAACCAACCAATCAACCACCAAACTTCAGACACCTGTTGATGTCTAAGTGAAAACATTGAGTAAACAAACATGGGAGACTGAGACTTCAGAAGAGAGATCTAGGCTAGAGTTGGAAATCTGTGTGTCATCAACACAGAAAATCTGGGAACGTGGGCGGGGAAGAGAAAAGGTCTGAGGATAAGCCCTGGGGCAGGGCAGCATTTAGAGGTCAGAAGAGGAATAAATGAAGCTCTGGCCAAGGTGACTGAGAAACAGCAACAGTGAGAGGAGAGAGAGCAGCGTAGCATCCTAGAAACCAAGTGAAAGTGGATGTTTTGAGAAGCAGGGGCTAATCAGTTGTGCCAGTGCTTTGAGGGGTCTTACTGAAGAGAACATGCCATTGACTTTTTTCTAAATTGAATATCTTATTTTTTTGTTTATTTCAGCTGTGCCACAGGGTATATGTGATCTTAATTCTCCAACCAGGAATGGAACTGTCACTCCCTTCATCAGAAGCTCAGTGTTTTAACCACTGGACCCCACCCAGCAAGTCCCCCCCCCCCCATTGACTTTTAATGATCTGAAGAGCGCAGGTGTCTTTGACAGCTGGGAGTGATAAGGACTCACCCTGGCTGAAGTGAGTCTGGGAGATACTGGGAGGAGAGAAAGTAGAGGCAGTGGATGTGAACCACTCTTTAGAGGAGCTTTGCTGTGAAAGACAAAATGGAGACATGGGTAGGGGGTGATGGGAGAAATTAGACCTTGTTGGTAAGAATAATCCAGTCAAGAGGGGAAACTGTTGAAGTCAAGAGAGAGTGGACAACTTCTAGAGTGAAGTTGTCCCCCTCTTGAGTCAGGTAGGGTCAGTTCATCCCCCACAAGAGCAAGTGAGGTAGCTCAGGTAGGGATGCTCAGGGAGGCTGGTCTGGGGTGGTGGGAGATGCCAGAAGTCCTTGTCTGGCTGATTCTGTTTTCTTAGGAGATTGAGAAGTGAGGTCATCAGCTGATGGTGGAGAAGGGAAGGGTGTAGGAGTTGGAGGAGAGAGAAAAAGTGGACTGCTGCTGCTGCTGCTAAGTCGCTTCAGTCATGTCCGACTCTGTGCGACCCCATAGACGGCAGCCCACCAGGCTCCCCAATCCCTGGGATTCTCCAGGCAAGAACACTGGAGTGGGTTGCCATTTCCTTCCCCAATGCATGAAAGTAAAAGGTGAAAGCAAAGAAGCTCAGTAGTGTCCAACTCTTAGTGACCCCATGGACTGCCCCATAGTGCAGTGCAATGTAGCAGGACTACTGGGAAGCTCAGATGAAGTTTGAGGGTCACTACTAGTGTCTTTATGGACATGACATTGCCAAGAAGACTTATTCCTCATCATATAAACTCTCATACAAGTTTTGAAAAATAATCAGTGTATTCCAAACTAGAGAGTGTTGTAATTTGGACCATGTAACTAGGACCATGCAGAAATTTTACTGCTAGCTATTGTTAAATTTAGCTGGCAGCCTTTTTGCTTTTTAACTACTCATTGGTCTTATTTATCACATCTTTATCTCCCCCCTAGTTCACCTCAGTTCCTAAGAAGGACTGGAAATAGTCCTTAGGAGGAAAACATGTTCCTGCATCATTATCCATGGTAACATACCCCAAGATCTTCTATTACAATGAAGAATTGATGCCACTATTATCTAAAAATTTAAGTGAAATAAAGTAATTCTTCTTCAGGCACAGTTGAATATCTGTTGTGCTGATGAGAGATGAAAAATTAGAAAATGCTAGGTCCTATCTTTAAGACACTTAAATTTAGGTAGAAAGTCAAAGCAAACATAAATGAAACAGTGGACAAATGTGATTTTATATTTAATTTTATTATTTCATGCATTACTTATATTAAGGTTTAAAATTATTTACATATAAATGATATTTATTAGAATTTATACTATTGAAAAAATTAAGAATATACAAAAAGATTTTTTGTATGATCACAAAAAGAAATAGAAAAATCTAAATGCCTACAGCAGAGGATTGACTGAATTAGTGGTGGCTTATATATAAAAATGAATATCACAGATGCATGAATATCACAAAGTATGCATATTGGTATTTTAGTGCTTTATTAGTACATTGTCTTTAAAAACTGCAAAACAGTATGATCCCCAAAGTGGAAAACCTGTCTCAGTGGCCATAGAAAGAAAGTGTGGAAGGATATACAGCCAGTGTTAAAGCAGAGCTTATGAGTGGTTTTTCTTTTTGCTTAACTGTTTTTTCTTTCCTCTAATATAAATGTATTACTTTTGCAATAAAGAAAGCCAATAAAAGTTATAAAATTCAAGATGTGTGTAATTAAATTCTAATAAGAACTTAAGTGTTGTAGGTGTTAAGAGGGGAAAAAAATTTTTTTATGAGGGTTGAAACAGCCAGGAAGGTTTTCACTGAGAAGATGGAATTTGAGTTGAACATCAAGGCTGGGAAGGATTCAGAGAGGAGGAAAAGTGGCTGGACACTCAACACCAAAGTATCCCCAGAGGCTGGACTTTGGTCTGACCAAACCATCCATGTGTTGGAGTCTTAGGAAGGAGTTAAGATATTATGACATCAAGAAAAGTAGATCAGAAAGTTATGGGAGACACTGCCTGCTGTTACAGCCAACAAGGAGCCAGGTACTGCAGCGAGGAAGGGCCATTGTCATGGTGACAAGGTTTTTGAGAAATGTGTTTCTCCTTCTTATCCCCTCTCATTGGCCAAAACCTTGTATCTGTTAGAAAGCAATCACTTACCTGCCTGCCTTCACCTCTTTCATACATTCCCTGATTCCCTGATTCTGAAGGACAAGGAGATTTTGTCAAACAGAGGTTGGAAGGTCATTCTCGGCAGGGAATTGGGATAGTGAAAGTTCAAGAATTGTAGGATGTTAAAAGTAATAGCCAATAGCACAATATAAGACTAGAGATGTGGACCTCTCTAGTGGATCAAAAGCATGAAGATTTAATTTTATCCATAGGGCACAATGCCTCTTCAACTTTACGGGATATGCTTGTAAAATGGCAGAGATAGGATGCTAACAGCTAGGAATACTGGAAAATGGCCCCAAATGCTCTTCTCCAAGCATAGTGTGTCTGTGAAATCTCCTGTTATATGTTAAAGAATTCAATGAAACTTCTATTGCCTCTATGATGAACAGTTGATTTTACTATAAACTCTTATTTAAATAATCTGGTGTCCATTAGGACTAAAATTTCTTCTCCCACACTCAAAATCTTTTATTAAAATCAATGCACTGTAGGAAAATGCTCTGAGTTTATCTGTGTCTTCAAAGATGCTCGGAGATACAGGAAAGCCTGGCTGGGTGGCTTTCAGTGACCAGTTGCCAGCCATCAGAGGGGCATAATCAGTTTTGGGTTTAGAAGAGAACACAGCATCGGCAGCATGAAGGGGCCAGAGGAGCTGGAGACAGTAGCAGAGATCCAGGAACAAGATGATAGGAGCCCAAACCAACGCATGGAATGGGACTAAGACCAAAAGGAAGGGGTCTACTGAAAGACATGCAGAGAGATTCAAGATGTATGGACCACCTGCATGAGGGAATGGGGAGAGGGAGGAACAACCAGAGGGGAGAGCTGAGCCTGGGAGGGAAAAAGCACTCTGGTGAAGTGAAGTGAAGAGGAATGAGGGCTGGGGCTAGAACTCTAACAGCAGTGTTGAGGAAGGGTGTGGGCAGGAATGGAGCTAACTGGAGGGGAAGATGGTCCAGAGATAGCCACATCAACAAAAGCAAGGAGAACTTTTCAAGCAGGGGTCTGGGAACAGCATCCCACAAAAAGGAAAAGTCTGGAGGGACAGTAGGGAGGTTCTAGACCCACTTCATGGGGAGGGGTAGAATGAATGGGAGATGTGGGTCCCTGGAGGAACTGAGAAAGACACGGCAGTAGGAACCTACATGGAAGAAGAGACTGGAGATGACAGGATGGAGTAGATAAAGGCAGATACACAGGATATGAAGGAAGAAATACAGCGCGAATCCAGAACTCTGGGTGGGCAGGAGTAGCCATGGATGGACCAGAGAAACGCAGACACTTGTGCTCATTTTGAGCATTAAGCATAATCTGGGGGACAGATGGGAGGTCGTCAGGTATCTACGTGGAAAAGTGGAACCTGAAAGTGAACTGGATTATCATCAAAGAAAGGACAAAGGTAAAATTGTGAGAGTTAGGGATAAGTAAGAAAACTGGGGTTGAGAGCTGGATTTTTTTTTTCCCACAGGAAGAGGGTGATGAGTTCAAAGCTCAAATAAGCAAAATAATAGTATTGGTAATAATAATGACAATGATAATAATATTGCTTTCCTTTCCCGTTTTTAAAATAAGTAACTCTAGCAATGTTCTCTTGTTCCCCTCAGAGCTTGTGGCGGTGCCTAGCTTTTTTTAAATGAGTAAGTAAAATTTCAACGTTTGTCTCTTCCTTTGCCCACCTCGCAAAGATGTTTTTGGTCAATAAATGGATTATTTTCACCAATCATTACATATTTGCTTAAGAAACTTGAAGAAGTTTGGTTGTAGACAGAAGTAATCTGACAATTTTCTAATGACTATGAAAAGAAAGTGTGGATGCTTTTATTCTAATACCAATGCATTAATACTAACAATACATTTTTCCCCCCTCAATCCAGCTTCTGAGTTTTTGAGGGGCACAGAGTTCACTGATCCTATAGCAGTTTCCCCCAAAGAATCTAGTAGGCTATACTTAGACCTTTCGATCTGTTTTTTAAAAACAAACTTGTTTATGTGATATAATTACACAAGGGCAGCCAACCAGAACGCTGGTAACAGCCACGCGCTGGTCAGCGCAGCTGTCCTGCCCCCACGTGCGTGCGTCAGGCACGGCGCCTGCGTGGATGACCGAGATCCCGGCCTCGACTCTCTCCATTTTCGCGAGGTGTTTCCTACAGAAGTCTCCCCCGGCACCACACACCCAGGTGCTCACCTCACTGCACTTCAGGGGGTAGGTGTGTTTGGAAACCTGGTGACTCGTGCCCAGACTTGAACGGGGCGTTGGGTGATCTTGCAGATGAATGAAAACACCGAGTCCCTGTGTTCCAGTTTCACTTCAGCAGCTTCTGGATTTACAACTTTGCCCAGATTTGTCGTCATCGTCAGCCAGATCCTGTTAGGCTCCCTCCATCCTTCATTTTTCTGAGGCTGGAAAGGGCGGTGTGAAGGTTGGTCTAGGATATGTCTTGGAATCGTGCTGGGCAGTGATCCAGAAAAGAGACCCAGATTCCCAGGTCTGATGACCAGTTCATATGAACCCAAGCAGATGCTGAATCAGAGTGCTTGTGTATTAATGTCTGTAACCTCTGGGAGTTCGTTTCAGGATAGCCTACTTCACTCTGAAAAGAACAACAGGAAACACTACGAATTTCTTTTCTCCCAAACTTTCCTTTTTCAAATTCAGCGGTAGACAGTGTGGCAGTTCCTTTCTGATCTCACCTGTGTTACCTACAGCCTCACCTGCGGGTTCCTTTCAATCATAAAGAATATCTTTGAAAAACATCTTACGTAGAAATAATTACAAACTTTTGGAAAAGGTGCAAGCCCCTATCACCTCCAGCTCAGATATCCTGATTGTTAATATTTTGACATATTTGTGTGTTTTCTCTCTTTCTCCCCCTTTCTATCTATAGGTATCTGCATACACACTTATTATTATTATTCTTTTTCTAAATATTTGAAAGCAAGTTTCAGCATCATGGGCTTCCCTTGTGGCTCAGCTAGTAAAGAATCTGCCTGCAATGTGGGAGACCTATGTTCGATCCCTGAGTTGGGAAGAACCCCTGCAGGAGCGAACGGCTACCCATTCCAGTATTCTGGCCTGGAGAATTCCATGGACTGTACAGTCCACAGGGCACAAAGAGTTGAACCCGACTGAGTGACTTTCACTTCACTTCAGCATCATGCCCATCAACCCCTAAATGCGTGAGAGAATATTTTCAAAGGACAATGACTCTGTCCTACATAAGCACAACGCAGCATCCAAATCAGGAAGTCAGCACTGCCATAACCCTGACCGCCATCCAGAGACTCTATTCAGATTTCACCAACTGTCCCAACAACATCTTTTTCCTTTCTGGTCCAAGATCCAGTTCAGGATCATGGTTTCGTTTAGCTGTCTCATCTCTTGGGTCTCCTTCCCTCTGGACCAGCTCTCTGTTGATGTCTCCTTGCCTCTGCCCCCTACTGTCTCCAGAAAAAGGGCCAGGAAGGGGGACAGAAGCATGGCAATACTCCTTTTGTCTATTATTTGATTCAAAGTGTTGGTACTACATATACTGAGCAGTTCACTTAAGGTTTTGCAATCTTCGTTTGTATGCTATGTCTCAGTTTAAAAAGAAAAAGGTAGAGATAACCAGGTGGAAACAAATGATACTTAAATGATAATTAATAAACCATCCCAAATGAATGAAGCACCTCACCTCACAAGGACTTTGCAATGCTTTTCTCACTGCTTCTTTCCTGCCCCAGAAAACTCCTACTCACCCAGCTCTGCACCTAGTGAAACTTCTCTCACCCACCCTCCCACGCAGGTCAGGGCTGCCTTATGTGTACCTTGAACCCAAATCCTTTGCGGCATTCATTACACATACGTTCCACTCCTCTTTTTAAACGTATCTTTTAAAATTGTGGTAAAATGCGTGTAATGTAAAACTTACCATCTTAACTGTTTTGAAGTGTACTGTGCAGTTAAGTACATTCCCATTTCTGTGCAGCCATCACCACCATCCTTCTCCAGAACTCCTTTCATCTTGCTAAAGGAAAACTCTGGAGACTTCCTTGGTGATACAGTGGTTAAGAGTTCAGCGTCCAATGCAAGGGGTACAGGTTCCATCCCTGGTTGGGGAGCTGAGATCTCACATGCCTCATGGCCAAGAAACCAAACCATGAAACAGAAGCAATACTGTAATAAATTCAGTGAAGTCTTTAAAACCAGTCCACATCAAAACAATCTTTTAAAAAATGAAAACTCTTTACCCATCAACTCCCATTTCTTCCCTTCCTCAGCCCTTGGCAGTCACTCTTCTTGTTTTCTCTATGAGTTTGACTACATTAGGTAGCAGTTTCCCCACATCCTTGCCAATGCTTGTTATTTTTGTCTTTGTGATTTTGACAGTGGCCATCCTGAGGAGTGTGAGGTGGTATCTCACTGTGGTTTGATCTGCGTTTCCCTTCGATTAGCGACCTTGAGCACTTCTTCCTCTGCTTGTTGGCCATTTGTATATCTTCTTCGGGGAAATGTCTGTTCAAGTTCTTTGCCAGTTTTTTGATCACGTTATTTGGTTTCTTGTTGAGTTGTAGGAGTTCTTTGGGTAGTCTGGGTATTTACTCCTTATCAGATATATAAATTGCAAATATTCCCTCCTGTTCTAGAGGTTGCTTTTTCACTCCTTTGAGTGTGTCTCTCGATGCACAGAAGTTTTTAATTAGCCATGTAGTCCAGTTTATCTACTTTTTCTTGTGTTGCCTGTGCTTCTGGTGCCATGTCCAAGAAATGATTGCCAGTTTTCTTAATTTCCTTTTTGGATTGTTCCTCTTTTCTGAGTGGAACGATTTGCTCAATTTTAATCTTTTTCTCGGGGCAATAATCTTCAGGAGTGTAGAAACAGTGTCTGGTTTCACTCACAACTCCACTCCAAGTTCTTTGTATAGCAATAGTCACTGGGTACATGCTCAATAAATACTAGTTAAACTTTTCTAATAATGTCAGGCTAGCTTAGTAGACTCATTGTCTGTTCTTATATGTGGATGAAAATTATGCTGAACCATTTATCTTGACTATCTTTTCAGCCCCCTACCCTGAAAAAAATAAATAAAGCAAAGATTTACTTAATGCTTACTGTATGCAAAGCATCTTTGTGTTACTTTATTTCTTGCAACAAGCCAGTGAGGTGGGCATAGAGTCAGAATACACTTTGTTGAAAGTTTGAATTCTGGAGCCAGACTTCTCAAATTTGAATCTGTTCTTCTCCTTGCAAGCTGTGTGACCTTGGACAAGTTACTTCTCTCTGTGCCTCAGATTTCTATAAAAGGGATTCTTAAAATGTATAACCTTTGATTTGTCTTAAAGGATTAATTAAGATATATTAGTTGTTCAGCACATAGTAAATGCTTTGTAAATCTTAGCAATTGTTATCTCAACTTGGCAATTGTGGGAGCCAAGATTTAAAGGGGAAAAGCTGCCCGTGATCACCCTGAAGCAATCTAGAATCCCTAAACACTTAAGCTCTGCACCAAAGTGCCTCGCATGTACATCATTCTCCCCTATACTTGAGACCAGGCAGTGAGGAAACTCACAAACCCCTCACTGATAAAATGTTTGAAGAGCTTGTGAGAACTAGAAACTCCCAGGATGCCAGGTCAGAGTGTGCAAACATATGGTCCTTTCGTTTTTTGAAATTCGCTTGGAAATTCTGGGGAGACTCAGGGTGTCCCGAGGAGAAGTCGGATTCCAAAGACTAGAAGTCTTCACTCGGCAGATCATGCTCCTTCTGTAGATCTCCAGTGCAGACCAGCCAGCCAGCCAGCATGGCTCAGGTGGGCCCATGGCAGAGTGGGGAGGGCACTAGGGGAGGGTCAGGGGCACCTCCGGTGTTATCCCAAGCCAGAAGAAGAGGCTGGAGTCTGGCTCATCCTCCCTGTGTGTGCAGGCTCTGCTGTCAGCACAAGCACACCAGCCTCGTCTTTGCCTCTGTTTCCAGTGATTCCAGAGCTCTGGAGAAGTGGAAGTGACCTTATCCTTCAGAAAAGACCAGGACACTAGTCCCAGGCCTCCAAGTTCGGGGGAAACAATGACCATTGCCATAGTCACAGTCATAGCAAGCTCACTAGTATCAGTGGCTAATATTTATTGAGCACCCATTGTTTTTAGTGCTTTACCTACAATAGATTATTTAGGCACATCCTAGTTTTCCCAGGACCTTCCCAGTGTTTGCACTGGAAGTCCAGCATCCNTCCCTTCCTCAGCCCTTGGCAGTCACTCTTCTTGTTTTCTCTATGAGTTTGACTACATTAGGTAGCAGTTTCCCCACATCCTTGCCAATGCTTGTTATTTTTGTCTTTGTGATTTTGACAGTGGCCATCCTGAGGAGTGTGAGGTGGTATCTCACTGTGGTTTGATCTGCGTTTCCCTTCGATTAGCGACCTTGAGCACTTCTTCCTCTGCTTGTTGGCCATTTGTATATCTTCTTCGGGGAAATGTCTGTTCAAGTTCTTTGCCAGTTTTTTGATCACGTTATTTGGTTTCTTGTTGAGTTGTAGGAGTTCTTTGGGTAGTCTGGGTATTTACTCCTTATCAGATATATAAATTGCAAATATTCCCTCCTGTTCTAGAGGTTGCTTTTTCACTCCTTTGAGTGTGTCTCTCGATGCACAGAAGTTTTTAATTAGCCATGTAGTCCAGTTTATCTACTTTTTCTTGTGTTGCCTGTGCTTCTGGTGCCATGTCCAAGAAATGATTGCCAGTTTTCTTAATTTCCTTTTTGGATTGTTCCTCTTTTCTGAGTGGAACGATTTGCTCAATTTTAATCTTTTTCTCGGGGCAATAATCTTCAGGAGTGTAGAAACAGTGTCTGGTTTCACTCACAACTCCACTCCAAGTTCTTTGTATAGCAATAGTCACTGGGTACATGCTCAATAAATACTAGTTAAACTTTTCTAATAATGTCAGGCTAGCTTAGTAGACTCATTGTCTGTTCTTATATGTGGATGAAAATTATGCTGAACCATTTATCTTGACTATCTTTTCAGCCCCCTACCCTGAAAAAAATAAATAAAGCAAAGATTTACTTAATGCTTACTGTATGCAAAGCATCTTTGTGTTACTTTATTTCTTGCAACAAGCCAGTGAGGTGGGCATAGAGTCAGAATACACTTTGTTGAAAGTTTGAATTCTGGAGCCAGACTTCTCAAATTTGAATCTGTTCTTCTCCTTGCAAGCTGTGTGACCTTGGACAAGTTACTTCTCTCTGTGCCTCAGATTTCTATAAAAGGGATTCTTAAAATGTATAACCTTTGATTTGTCTTAAAGGATTAATTAAGATATATTAGTTGTTCAGCACATAGTAAATGCTTTGTAAATCTTAGCAATTGTTATCTCAACTTGGCAATTGTGGGAGCCAAGATTTAAAGGGGAAAAGCTGCCCGTGATCACCCTGAAGCAATCTAGAATCCCTAAACACTTAAGCTCTGCACCAAAGTGCCTCGCATGTACATCATTCTCCCCTATACTTGAGACCAGGCAGTGAGGAAACTCACAAACCCCTCACTGATAAAATGTTTGAAGAGCTTGTGAGAACTAGAAACTCCCAGGATGCCAGGTCAGAGTGTGCAAACATATGGTCCTTTCGTTTTTTGAAATTCGCTTGGAAATTCTGGGGAGACTCAGGGTGTCCCGAGGAGAAGTCGGATTCCAAAGACTAGAAGTCTTCACTCGGCAGATCATGCTCCTTCTGTAGATCTCCAGTGCAGACCAGCCAGCCAGCCAGCATGGCTCAGGTGGGCCCATGGCAGAGTGGGGAGGGCACTAGGGGAGGGTCAGGGGCACCTCCGGTGTTATCCCAAGCCAGAAGAAGAGGCTGGAGTCTGGCTCATCCTCCCTGTGTGTGCAGGCTCTGCTGTCAGCACAAGCACACCAGCCTCGTCTTTGCCTCTGTTTCCAGTGATTCCAGAGCTCTGGAGAAGTGGAAGTGACCTTATCCTTCAGAAAAGACCAGGACACTAGTCCCAGGCCTCCAAGTTCGGGGGAAACAATGACCATTGCCATAGTCACAGTCATAGCAAGCTCACTAGTATCAGTGGCTAATATTTATTGAGCACCCATTGTTTTTAGTGCTTTACCTACAATAGATTATTTAGGCACATCCTAGTTTTCCCAGGACCTTCCCAGTGTTTGCACTGGAAGTCCAGCATCCTAGGGAAGCCCTTCAGTCCTGAGCAAACCAGGAAAGTTGATCACTCGGTTTTATCTTTTTTTTTTTTTTTCTTTTTCGGTTTTATCTTCACAACCACCTGGGCAGTAAGAATCTTGGCACAGAGGAGTGGAGTGCTTTCCTTAAGAGGCACCCCCATCAAGTAACTGAGGCGGGATTTGAACTCATGAAGTCTGGCTCCAGAGCCTGTGTTTCTAACTAATCTGCAACACAGCCCAAACCAGTAAAAGCAGGCTCTGCCAGTAAATGCTTGGGTTTGGTCCAGATACCAAATAGATGGCAAATAGTACTGGCAGCTCGAGGAGACATAGTAAATTGTGCAATATGAAATTTCCCAAAATTAAAAATGGAAACTCGCATTTTATTGCTGACAAAACGCCAAAGATTGCTTTCTAGATTCCCTGGCTCTCAGATTGGGTTTATTCTGCTTTTGGTTGTGCCTTTTATTTTGGTGAGAGTGAGCACGGGGACCAGGTCTGTTATTGTTACCTGGTTGGGGAGGGGGCCGTGGGAAGGGGGAAGTCACTTTAAGGCGGGGGGAGGGAGCAAGGTGAGATTTTGGTTCCCTGTGACTGGCTTCCATCTCCTCCACTTCCTCCATCATCTTTGTGGAACATCACCCACTTAGTTGTCGCCTTATTCCTAGTCTTCTTTTGCCAGGTGGCAAAACCTCAGCTCTACTCCCCCTTAAGGTGTGTGTAGGGAGGAAACTCATTTACCTTATGTATTAGTCAAGATTCTCCAAAGAAGCAGAACTAACAGATAGATGATAGATCTATTATAGAAATTGACTCACATGATTGTGGAAGCAGAGAAGTCCCACAGTCTGCCATCTTCAAGCTGGAAAACCAGGAAAGCTGGTGGAATTATTGACTTAGAGTCTAAAGGCTCACATTTCCCTGGTGGTGCTAGTGGTAAAGAACTTGCTTACCAATGTAGGAGATGCAAGACAGGCAGGTCTAGCTCTGGGTCAGGAAGATCCCCTGGAGAAGGGCATGGCAACCCACTCCAGTATTCTTGCCTGGGAAATCCTATGGGCAGAGGAACCTGGCGAGCTATGGTCTATGGAGTCACAAAGAGTCAGACATGACTGAAGTGACTGCATATGCACACGCGCTAAAGACCCAAGAATCAAGAGATCTGACATCCAAGGGCAGGAGAAGATGGATGTCCCAGCTCTTGGAGAAAGAGAAATTTTGCCCTTTCTCTGCCTTTTGTTCTATTCAGACCCTAAGTGGATTAGATGGTGCCCACCCACATTGGGGAGGATGAGCTTCTTTACTCAGTTTACTGATTCAATTGTTCACCTCTTACAGACACACCCAGAAATCATGTTTTACCAGCTACCTGGGCATCCCCAAACCCAGTAAGGTTGACACATAAAATTAGCCATCATATCTGAGGCTCTGCCCTCTGCTGTGCTGGCTGCCAGTTTAACACTCACTGAGGTTTCCCACCAGCCTAGCCCACGCTGCCACTGCCGCAGGGCAGCACAGACCAGCCCTACCCTCTGGTACACCCCAGGGCTTCTGCTGACATGCTCCTATGCTTCTCTGTCCTGGGGAAGCGTCTTCTCCTTCCAGTCTCCTCTGGGCCAGGAGATCTGGGGATGGCTGGTTGCCATGGCAAATGATAGTGATCTTGGGTTGTATTATACATCCTCTCCCAGCCTGGGAAGGGTTGGATGAAGGAAGGGAAACTGGAAAAGACAGCTTCAAGCTTTCAGGTAGAGTCCTCAGACTGTACCCCAAGCCACAATTCCCTCCTGATACCTGATACTCTCATAGCAGTATCCAGCCTACCCTTCCTGCCCAGTGGGTTTCTTCGTTGCTTAGGGGTTTTTGTTTTCCTTTCCTCTCTGGGGTTCTGAGGTTGCTCCTTGTGATACAGCCTCTGTTACTCTCCTCTCTCCTCCTCTGGCTCATCAAATGGGTATGTGCGAATTCAGGAAAATTGGGCAATGCAACTGAATGCAGAGACTCGTTCGGGAGGTGAGACCTGCCGTCACATCCATGCCTAGCTGAGTCTCAGCATGTGGCCCCTCCAAGACACTCCCTTATACCCATCATTTTTGTTCCTTGAAAGTTTCAGGAGCAAATGTTGCCTTTTTAAGGCTCTGACTCTTCTTCTTTTTTAATATATCTGAAAGCTGACCAATTAATTAATTAACTTGCCTGTGCCATGTAACGTGGGGTCTTAGTTCCCTGACCAATGATGGAACCCTCACTCCCTGTAGTGGAAGCAGGGAGTCTTAACCACTGAACCACCAGGGCAGCCTCCTTCCAGAATTTTTTTTTTTTAAGTATTTCTTATTTCAACATTGTGAGAGAAGAAATCTGATTGGTGTAGTTGATGGCCAGACATCAGATGGCCAGAATGGCTGCCTTGGGTGGATTAGAAGCCCACCTCTGATCCAATCAACAATTACCAAGTGGGAGAGGGGGCTTGGGGGAGGGAAAGGGCATCACAAGGAGCAAGGTCATCCAAGTCTTCCCCTTCAGCAGCCATGTGTGTAGGTCATTCTCTCTTGAGGGGGACTGTTGGGGTATAAGCTGTAATCAATATCTCAAACACAGTCATATGTCAAAAATGAGCTGTCTTCTGAAATACTAACTTGTGACCTCCTCACCCCCAATATTCCAACTTCTAACCTTGTTTTTTGTTTGTGTTTGTTTTCTTCTCGGGATTATGAAGGGACTTCCCAGGTGGTTCAGTGGCAAAGAATCTGGCTGCCAAGAAGGAGACTCATTTCATCTCTGGTTCAGGAAGATCCCCTGGAAGGGAAAATGGCAACCCACTCCAGTATTCTTGCTTGGGAAATCCCATGGACAGAGGAGCTTGGTGGGGTCACAAAAGAGTCAGATGCAACTTAGCAACCAAACAGCAGCAGCAGCAATGGCAGGGGTATGAAAAGTAACAAGAGGAGAAGCGTTTTGCTGGGCACACCTTCTGTGGTCATCTAAGTCTGTGTTTTTGTTGCTTAGATGATTTGAATACAGATTTAAGTGCCATTAGATTTCACACAGACAAATAATGATTCACAGCTTCAGAAGAATACTTTTATGCTGCCTTTCATAAGACTTTGCCCTTAAAACACTGAATCTTATCAACAGTATCTCCAGCACGTTAATAGGAAAAACGAGTCTGTAGAGCAATAACATTTTATGATTAAAAACACATTTATTTAAATGACTGAGTCACCTCTATTTGAATATTGCCTACTGCTTCCATAATAATAGCAGAAGTTTTTCACAGATGCTTTTCAACAGGCAACCCCTGCTATGTCTCTGCTAACAGTGTAAACCCTTGCATAATATGCTTGGATTTGATGTGTGCTCATTGCTTATCAGAAATTCCTCAGTTGCAGCCTGTCACTGATGAAATTATTTCCAAGGAGAACAGTGGTCACTTTTGGAAGATTCACTAATGCCACCAGGCCACTAGGGTCACATTTAGTATTCCACAACAGTAACTGTCGTGGCTTATGAAAAAGTCAGTCGTGATGTAACAGCATCCTTTGTTCACCTAAAGAGGGAGGTCCGGAGAAAAATCTGATCCAAATATATAATCAAATGCAATAACAATTGCTCCAATCTATTATTAGTTTATTTAAAACCATGAGTAACTCAAAGCAGTTGCTGTTCTTTAGCTGAAATAGACACAGACTGTTTATTCCATTATAAAAATCTCAGATAATCCAAACCTTACTCATTCAAAGTTTTGTGAGTGATGTGCGTCCATGTCACATGATGCTCCTGGTTTATTTTTTTCTCTTGATAAATTCAGAGCTTATAATTTTATTTTCCACAATTCAGTTCGCACAAGTTTTCAAGGGCACAACAACTGGAGAAGATAAAGCACGCTTGTGTTTTTCTCACGTCATAGATAGTCAAATGGAGTCTCGAAATCTTGCTGAGAATGACAAAGAATAAAAGAGTCAAGGTTTAGCAACCAGAGATCTGTTAGCTTCGAATCTTTGCTCAAATCAATGATTAATTCCATTTCTCAGTAATTTCCTTTTAAAATATAGACTGAATTCCTGCCTCTGTTTTCCAGTACCTGAAGTGAACTTGAGTATAAAGATCTTGGTGATGTTTTGTAAAGCACACTAGGTAGGGGATTTCCAGGTGCAGATTACTTCGTTCTTTAGACCCCTCCTCAGACAGCATTAATGTTTGTCTTGAGCTGCCTTGTGTTGAGACTATTTTTTTTAAACTTTTAAAAAATTATGGTGGAAATTAAATGTTGTGTTAGTTTCAAGTGTACAGCAAAGTGATTCAGTTATTTATATTCTGATTCTTTTTCATTGTAGGTTAGATGTTGAGTCGAGTTCCCAGTGCTATAAGGTAGGATCTTGTTGTGTATTTTATCTGTAGTATCTGTTAATCCCAAACTCCTAATTTATTCTTTGCCCTCTCCTTTTCCCTTTGGTTACTGTAAGTTTGTTTTCTGTGTCTGTAAGTCTGCTTCTGTTTTATATTGTTCATTTGTATCTTTTTTTTTTTTTTTTTTAGGTTCCACATATAAGTGATATCACAAGATACTTGTCTTTGTCTGTCTTACTTTGCTTAGCATGACTATCTCTAGGTCCAACCATGTTGCCGCAAATGGCATTATTTCATTCGTTTTTTATGGCTGAGAGGCTATTTTTGATAACACATTTGTGTTTTGTCCAGTGAGCAACCAGGCAGAGAGACTGCTGGGACAGTTAACTTATTTAGCGTAATTTCAAGATGTGAATAACAAGTTCTTTTTTTAAATAAAAAAGGAAATGAAATTAAAAACAAGATGTCAATTTAATCTGGGAGACTTGAAACGACAAGCTTGCCCCCCTTGTCAATTTCGTTCCAGTTCACCAAGTCTCAACAATCACAACAGCAGAGCGAAGGAAGGAGAGGGTGTCCCTCAACCCCTGTTAACCCTCCTAGCGTTTGTGAGTTTAATCTGGGCTCCAGTATTATTGTAAAGGGCTTTTATGTTCAGATGCCTGCTTATATTGAGAAAGATTTTTGCAGATATAGATCTATTTGATGTTAACCAAACAGCATATGATTGCCATAAGGTAATTTGGGGGGGGAACCCCATTTGAATCCTTAGGTATTTAGATAAGTGTACACAAGTAAATTTGACGTGTAGAACTAAGCCCTGTCTAAACACAACTTCATTAGATTTTGATGTGGGCAGAAAAATTATGGCTACTGCTTGCTCAAAACATTTTTACGTTAAGACAGCCTCACCAGCTTGACTGTTCTTTTCACCTTCTCTGTCCTCTTGAGTACACCAGGACAAGGGTGATAAACCCGACTCAGGCAACTGTTGCAAAGGAAATTGAAAGCCATGTAAATCCAAGGTTTATATTAACTGCTAAGAGCTTAAGCACCAGTCATCAGTACCTACTTAGAAGCCTGCATGCTCCACATCATACCCAAAAACTAACAGGGAAAAACACCAAGTCACACTCTTTCATCACATAGAAATCATACATTGATCCTGAAAGTGTTTTTAGTGCTCCACGGAAAAAAGAAAATTCAATTTTGCCTTTCAACAAATTTAAGTAATTCCAAATAGAAACATTTTTTTTTCCCCCTCGAAATTTTCACATCTTGGGACAGAAACAATCATAATTACTATAATTTGAGGCAGACAGTGAACAAGTACTTCATGTGTGTGCTTTTCTTAGTCTTCATAACAACCCCACATGGTTGTTTTTATTGTCTCCCTTTTACAAATGAATAAACATGGGCTCAGGTGAGGAGGGAGTGGCCAGTTCAGTTTTCAAATCCTGTCTTTTGTAATTTCACTCTACTTCTTTTAGGAATGGTATTCCAGAGGTGAGACATTTTTACCTTCATGGCCCCAATCTGTATCTTGATTTATTAGTCTTGTTTAAATGAGAGAGACTAATAAAAATGATCAGTTCTGACTTTTGACTTTATCCTAAAAATGGCTGTATTAGACAGCATGCCATCCTGTTGATACTGGGTTACCCTTTACCTTGACTTGGGTCTTCTTTCTTACCTCCTGTGGCCTCATTTGAACTCACAGAAACTCATTCTGTTCTGTTCTTTTCCCTCTGTTGCTGAGTTTTCTAATGTACCATCTTCAACAAAAGTTATAGCAGACTCACATCCATGAAAAGTTGTATGCACGTTGGGATGTAAATCTAATGAATTTTTAGGTAAACTTTTAACTAAAATATAACTTACTTGTGGTAAAGGGTACCAACCTATGCATTTACAGCTCCATGAAATTTCACAAAGTTAACCACCCATACGTATAACCAGCACCCAGATCAAGAAATAAATTATAACCAAACTAATGATATTTTAAATGCTGAAGGGATTATTCTTATTTCAAAGTGTATGTAAATAACCTTTTTGTAAAGATAAGGTTGCACTTGAAATGTGTTTCATTATGCTCCACTGTGTTTTGGGCACTGATTTTCAGATGTTACATTTTCTTAAACCCATGATGTATTTAAAGAGAAGCTATGGCCAAGCACCAACATCAGAATCTACAAAGCACGTCTTCATGCAAATAAAAATAGAACACATCCAATAGAAATATAAGCAAAGCAAACATATGTGATTTCACAAAAGAGGCAAGAGATGCCTTGTGGACTTAAAAAAAGCTGATCAACTTTATAGTAATGATATAAAGACAAATAGAAGCAACAATAAAACACTTTCCCCCATCCAACGTTTGGCAGATACTTTAAAACTTTGATATCATCAGGCATGGGCAGTGATGTGCAGCCATGGGGTCGTTCATCTATCCCTGATGGTAATGTAATGTGGTAAAAACACTTGAGAATAGGCAAAACAAATTTCGTTTTAAGTAAATAGAACTTACGTTGAACAATAATAAGCAACAGACATGAACACCTTTCCCATTCCAACCTCACATCAAAACTCAGCATCTTACAGTTCGTAGAGTGCTTTCTCCTGGTTACTAAATTAAAAACCATCTTTTTGCAGTAAACACTTAGGAAAGAAATTTCTTATAGATTTTAAAAATTTGCTTATCTTCAAGAAATGACCCCTTCAGGGAAGATTTTTCCTCTTTGTCACAGCTGGATCCGTGTTTTATACTCACAGTAGAAGAAAGCTTCCAGTAAAAGGCTGCCGGTTTTGTAGTTTAGTTTGTCAAGTGCTTCTGAGTATGGTGTACTTCCCTGGTGGCTCAGACAGTAAAGCGTCTGCCTACAATGCAGGAAACATAGGTTCAATCCCTGGGTTGGGAAGATCCCATGGAGAAGGAAATGGCAACCTATTCTAGTACTGTTGCCTGGAGAATCCCATGGATGGAGGAGCCTGGTAGGCTACCGTCCATGGGATTGCAAAGAGTCGGACATGACTGACTGACTTCACTCACTCTGAGTATGGAGGATTAACTATATTGCACAAACTGTTTTACATTTGTCTCCATCCTTTACTGTTAGCTTTCATATCACCAGTGGCAGGTTGGCGGCTGCTATTGCACTGGACAAAGCAGGCGTTGTTTCTATCAGAGAGCGTGAGGCAGGTCTCCTCTCTGAGGGAAAAGTGTGTCTATTTCCAGGTGTCGGGCCCCACATGTGAGGAGTCTTGTTATGTTTCTGTGATGAGTCACAGAAGATATGACAGTTGGTGCAGAGTGACGCTTCAAAGAGTGACAAAAATACTGATGGAGCTGAGGTCTAGGATGAATGTAACAAAGGGACTAGAATGAATAGATGCGTCTCAGCTAAATACCATAGGACCCAAACTGCCCTAAGTTCCAGTTGCACCACTTAGTTTGGGATGATCTCAAGGAAGACTCAGTCTCTTACATCAAATGGTTTCTCTTCTTGATGATGTTTAAGTCTCAAGATTTGCACATCGATTGTGGATTAGTGCCCACATTTGACCTATGTTAGAACCTCTGGGAAGCCATGATAAAAATGCCCTAGTCTAAACTACTGATGGAGAATCTGAGGGTGCAGCCCGGTCACTGGCTTATAAGAAACTCTCCTGGAGAGTCTCCTTTTTATTTATTTTATGTTTTTCCAGTTTTGTGGAGATATAATTGACATGTTGTGTTAGTTGAAGGTGTACAACCTTCATAATGATCTAGGCAGGTTTATATAGAAAAATGTTTGCCACGATAAGTTTAGTTAAAATCTATCACCTCACATAGCTATAATTATTTTTCTTGTGATGAGAACTTTCAAGATTTACTCTCTTAGCAACTTTCAAATATACAGCATAGCATTGTTGTATATTGATCCTCAGAACTTATTTATTTTGTAACTGAAAGTATAACCTTTGAATCACCTTTACCCATTTTGCCAGCCCTTTACTCCCTATCTCTTTCAACCACTAATCTATTTTCAATACTTATGAGATCAGTTTTCCTAGATTTCATATATGTGAGAATATGTAGTATTTGCCTTTCTCTGTATGACTTCAGTTCACTTAACATAATGCCTTGAAGGTCCATCCATGTGAACCTTGGTTGGCTAGGTTGTTCCTGTGTCTTCACTATTGTGATTTATATTGCAGTGAACAATGGAGTGCAGGTGTCTCTTCCAGACAGCGATTTCATTTTCTTCACGTATATACCCAGAAGTGAAATTGCTGAATTGCATGGTAGGTTTATTTTTAATTTTTGAGGGACCTCTATACTGTTTTCCATCATGACTGCACCAATTTACATTTCCACTAACTGTGTACAAGGGTTCTCTTCTCTCCATATCATCAACACTTCTTATTTCTTATTCCCCTGGTTAGCATTATGCTCTCCAAAACCTGCAAACTGCTTCAATACTATTGGGGCAAGCCTCCACATATGATTATTGTGGAAAAAGTAAAATTATAAAGGTTTTTACTTTTAGAGTTCAAAAGAAACTGACATCACTCTTCATGGAAAGAATCTAAAGGCCAGTGGTTAAGTGATTGGTACCTTCTCATCTAGTGATATAGTCATGAAGTCAAGAGAAGAAAATGCTGTGACCAACAGCTTAGGGCTTAATGATACATCCACTCTTCATCTCTGAGTTAAAAGATATGTTTATATTATATTGTGTTTAGAGTTCTCTCTCTTTTTGGTGTTATAGTTACTTAGTGCACAAAGCAAAAATTTAGAACACACGATCATCAAAAAAGAAAGAATTAATATTTTAGTTTATTTCTCTGAGGTCTTTTTGTATTTTACACATACTTTATTTTGTACATACCACAGTTTATATGAAGTTTTATATCCTGCTTAGATTTTTAAAAGTTAAATTATGGTAAGCTTGGTTTTACAGTAACAATAAGCACTTAGTCGATTGATATTGATACCAAGTTTATCAATGTTATAGGAGCTGCAGTGGTTGCTAAGAGAATCTGACACTTTGTTCCCATGGGAACCATTGTTTTACAATGAGAAATATAGACTCTTTAGATTCAAAGGATAAAAACTTATTTGGGTTGGGAGCTATTTCACATGCTAGAAAACTGTGAAAATTACCAATCTGAAATTGGTGTAGTGTTTTCCACTGGACATTGGCTCTTAACTTTAAGGTAAAGGTAATTAATGATGTTGAGTGAATGGGGGGAAAATTCTGCTCAGAATCTGAGGATCAGAATGAGGTGGAATCGACAACTGTAGTTTGTAAACTTAGTGACAAACCATTCCTGGATGGGCACTATCCCCTGAACCTCACTTTGAGCAGCAGTAATCCATACAAGTGGCTCAGGTTCTGCCTCTGTGGGTTTAAGGATAAAAAATATTCCCAAAAATCCCCCCAAATTCCAGGAAGTTCCAAAACGCAAAACTTGAATCTGACATTTACCAGAAACTGTTCACATACTATTTACATTGTACTGGACACTACAAGTAATCTAGAGATGATATAAAGTATATGGAGGATGTGTGTAGGATGTATGCAAGTACTATGCTATTTTATACAAGGCATGTGAACCTCCGTGCAACTTGGTATCTAGTGTAGGTCCTGAGACCAATGGCCCTCAGATACTAGAGGATGACTCTGTTGCCACTGGCAGTGGGTTAACTGCCTTACTTCTCTGTCTGACTTCTTTCCTCTACTGGTGTTCCCTGCATTTCAGGAAAAAAAAAAAAAAATATATATATATATATACACACACACACATATATATACTGCTACTGCTACTGCTAAGTCGTTTCAGTTGTGTCTGACTCTGTGCAACCCCATAGATGGCAGCTCACCAGGCTCGCCCGTCCCTGGGATTCTCCAGGCAAGAACACTGGAGTGGGTTGCCATTTCCTTCTCCAATGCATGAAAGTGAAAGTGAAGTTGCTCAGTTGTGTCCGACTCTTAGCGACCCCATGGCCTGCAGCCTACCAGGCTCCTCCGTCCATGGATTCTCCAGGCAAGAGTGCTGGAGTAGGGTGCCATTGCCTTCTCTGATATATATATATATAAATTAAAATTTTTTTAAATTTATATATATATAGTAGTTGAACTCCAGTCATTGTCTCAGAGTCTGCATCTGAGCATACACAAACTAAGACACATACTAAAAAACCCAAAGAAAGGTGATGAGAATAAAATCTACTCAAGGAGACTTTCCAGAGACGGAGTCATCACTGGAAGATACATGCTCACACTCACACAGTTGCTCACATATTGTCAGGGATGAATGCTATGTTGTGATGGATGTTATGTCATATGCTCCTCCACCCCAAATTAAATCCTTATTATCCCAGCTTTGGTGGTTCAGACAGTAAAGAATCTGCTGCACTGTGGGAGACCCAAGCTTGATTGCTTTGTTGGGAAGATTCTGTGGAGAAGGGAATGGCAACCCACTCCAGTATTCTTGCCTGGAGAATTCCAGTGACAGAGGAGCCTGACGAGTATACAATCCACGCGGTTGCAAAGAGTTGGACACAACTGGGTGATTAACACTTTCACTTTCACATCCCAGCTTTGGAGAGTCCTGTTGGCAGACAGCTGCCACTGGTGACACTGCTTCAGGATTTGTTTCGACTGAAGAAAGAAAGTCGTATCTCCTTTCCAGCATACTCCCATGCAATGACAGATCCAAGTGGGGGCAGAAAGCCCTAGCCCTCTCAACTCATCTGGAGCTCTGAAGGGTCATTCCACCTTCAGGAAGCACTGCTGTGGTCAGGTGAGACAGTCCTTTGAGACTGGGGGGAGGGGGCAGAGTGGTGGGGATGCTTGACTCCTCTCAGCTTCTCGGCTCCTTTCCTTCCCTTCCCTCAGGTGATCCTGGGAGCAGCCCTAAGAAGCCTGCTATTCACTGATCTCCAGCTCAGAGTTTGTTTTTTGGGAAAATCAACCTAGACCCTATTCAAGATTGTAAGGAATACAGTTCACAGCAAATAGATGGGGAAACAATGGAAACAGTGAAAGACTTTATTTTTGTGGAAATCACTGCAGATGGTGACTGCAGCCATGAAATTAAAAGACACTTGCTCCTTGGAAGAAAAGCTATGACAAACCTAGATAGCATATTAAAAAGCAGAGACATTCCTTTGCAAAAAATGTCCGTCTAGTCAAAGCCATGGTTTTTCCAGTAGTCCTGTATAGATGTGAGAGTTGGACCATAAAGAAAGCTGAGCACCAAAAGAATTGATGCTTTTGAACTGTGATATTGGAGAAGACTCTTGAGAGTCCCTTGGACTGCAATGAGATCCAACCAGTCCCATCCTAAAGGAAATCAGTCTTGAATATTCATTGGATGGACTGATGCTGAAGCTGAAACTCCAATACTTTGGCCACCTGATGCAAAGAACTGACTGATTGGAAAAGACCCTGATGCTGGGAAAGATTGAAGGCAAGAGGAGAAGGGGAAGACAGAGAATGAGATGGTTGTGAAGAGAAAAAGTTAAATTTTAAAGCAATCCTTTGTTTTGTTTCTTAGGGGCTAGTCATGACTCATGGAAAAAGAACCTGCCCTCTATCTGATGACCTATAGTCTAGTTTCCTGGCCTTGAAAGAGACCCCCCCGGTAATTGTTTTTCTGTTAATCTTTTCTAGAAAATTGGCTAACCGCTGCAAGGTGTAAGGTGGTCGGTCAGCCGTTTCAGCCTGATAATTTCCAGACCTATCTCTGTAAAGGTCAAGCTATGCCCACCAATCAGTTTGTTGAGATTGTCTTCACCCCACCTATACCTACTTGTAGCTTTTGTGTATAAAAACTGCTCTATAACTGAGGTCGGGGTTCGCTCCTTTCGAGGATGATCGAACCCCGGCGCGCCGGTTCAATAAATCCTCTTGCTGTTTGCATCGAATTCGGGTCTTGGTGATCTGTGAAGCGACGTCTCCCGTGATTAGGCCGTTCAGGGCCTAACAGTTGAATGGCATTACGACTTGATGGACATGAGTTTGAGCAAGCTCTGGGAGTTGGTGATGGACAGGGAAGCCTGGCGTGCTGCAGTCCATGGGGTCTCAAAGAGTCAGACATGGCTGAGTGACTNATGACTCTGTTGCCACTGGCAGTGGGTTAACTGCCTTACTTCTCTGTCTGACTTCTTTCCTCTACTGGTGTTCCCTGCATTTCAGGAAAAAAAAAAAAATATATATATATATATATACACACACACACATATATATACTGCTACTGCTACTGCTAAGTCGTTTCAGTTGTGTCTGACTCTGTGCAACCCCATAGATGGCAGCTCACCAGGCTCGCCCGTCCCTGGGATTCTCCAGGCAAGAACACTGGAGTGGGTTGCCATTTCCTTCTCCAATGCATGAAAGTGAAAGTGAAGTTGCTCAGTTGTGTCCGACTCTTAGCGACCCCATGGCCTGCAGCCTACCAGGCTCCTCCGTCCATGGATTCTCCAGGCAAGAGTGCTGGAGTAGGGTGCCATTGCCTTCTCTGATATATATATATATAAATTAAAATTTTTTTAAATTTATATATATATAGTAGTTGAACTCCAGTCATTGTCTCAGAGTCTGCATCTGAGCATACACAAACTAAGACACATACTAAAAAACCCAAAGAAAGGTGATGAGAATAAAATCTACTCAAGGAGACTTTCCAGAGACGGAGTCATCACTGGAAGATACATGCTCACACTCACACAGTTGCTCACATATTGTCAGGGATGAATGCTATGTTGTGATGGATGTTATGTCATATGCTCCTCCACCCCAAATTAAATCCTTATTATCCCAGCTTTGGTGGTTCAGACAGTAAAGAATCTGCTGCACTGTGGGAGACCCAAGCTTGATTGCTTTGTTGGGAAGATTCTGTGGAGAAGGGAATGGCAACCCACTCCAGTATTCTTGCCTGGAGAATTCCAGTGACAGAGGAGCCTGACGAGTATACAATCCACGCGGTTGCAAAGAGTTGGACACAACTGGGTGATTAACACTTTCACTTTCACATCCCAGCTTTGGAGAGTCCTGTTGGCAGACAGCTGCCACTGGTGACACTGCTTCAGGATTTGTTTCGACTGAAGAAAGAAAGTCGTATCTCCTTTCCAGCATACTCCCATGCAATGACAGATCCAAGTGGGGGCAGAAAGCCCTAGCCCTCTCAACTCATCTGGAGCTCTGAAGGGTCATTCCACCTTCAGGAAGCACTGCTGTGGTCAGGTGAGACAGTCCTTTGAGACTGGGGGGAGGGGGCAGAGTGGTGGGGATGCTTGACTCCTCTCAGCTTCTCGGCTCCTTTCCTTCCCTTCCCTCAGGTGATCCTGGGAGCAGCCCTAAGAAGCCTGCTATTCACTGATCTCCAGCTCAGAGTTTGTTTTTTGGGAAAATCAACCTAGACCCTATTCAAGATTGTAAGGAATACAGTTCACAGCAAATAGATGGGGAAACAATGGAAACAGTGAAAGACTTTATTTTTGTGGAAATCACTGCAGATGGTGACTGCAGCCATGAAATTAAAAGACACTTGCTCCTTGGAAGAAAAGCTATGACAAACCTAGATAGCATATTAAAAAGCAGAGACATTCCTTTGCAAAAAATGTCCGTCTAGTCAAAGCCATGGTTTTTCCAGTAGTCCTGTATAGATGTGAGAGTTGGACCATAAAGAAAGCTGAGCACCAAAAGAATTGATGCTTTTGAACTGTGATATTGGAGAAGACTCTTGAGAGTCCCTTGGACTGCAATGAGATCCAACCAGTCCCATCCTAAAGGAAATCAGTCTTGAATATTCATTGGATGGACTGATGCTGAAGCTGAAACTCCAATACTTTGGCCACCTGATGCAAAGAACTGACTGATTGGAAAAGACCCTGATGCTGGGAAAGATTGAAGGCAAGAGGAGAAGGGGAAGACAGAGAATGAGATGGTTGTGAAGAGAAAAAGTTAAATTTTAAAGCAATCCTTTGTTTTGTTTCTTAGGGGCTAGTCATGACTCATGGAAAAAGAACCTGCCCTCTATCTGATGACCTATAGTCTAGTTTCCTGGCCTTGAAAGAGACCCCCCCGGTAATTGTTTTTCTGTTAATCTTTTCTAGAAAATTGGCTAACCGCTGCAAGGTGTAAGGTGGTCGGTCAGCCGTTTCAGCCTGATAATTTCCAGACCTATCTCTGTAAAGGTCAAGCTATGCCCACCAATCAGTTTGTTGAGATTGTCTTCACCCCACCTATACCTACTTGTAGCTTTTGTGTATAAAAACTGCTCTATAACTGAGGTCGGGGTTCGCTCCTTTCGAGGATGATCGAACCCCGGCGCGCCGGTTCAATAAATCCTCTTGCTGTTTGCATCGAATTCGGGTCTTGGTGATCTGTGAAGCGACGTCTCCCGTGATTAGGCCGTTCAGGGCCTAACAGTTGAATGGCATTACGACTTGATGGACATGAGTTTGAGCAAGCTCTGGGAGTTGGTGATGGACAGGGAAGCCTGGCGTGCTGCAGTCCATGGGGTCTCAAAGAGTCAGACATGGCTGAGTGACTGAAATGAACTGAACTGAACTGAAGGAATATGTTGGAGACCAAATAAGCTTCCTACCCTTGTGCGTGTGTGGATGCTCTGTCATATCTGACTCTTTGTGACCCTGTGGACTGTAGCCCGCCAGGATGCTTTGTCCATAGGATTTCCCAGGCAAGAATACTGGAATGGATTGCCATGCCCTCTTCCAGGGGATCTTCCTGACCCAGGATTCAAACCCACATCTCCTGCACTGGAAGGCAGGGTCTTTGCCACCAGCCACCTGGGAAGCCCCTACCTTCACATTCTGTTAAGAAGGAATTCGAGTTCTAGAGCAAGTGTCAGCAAACTCTTTCTGGAAAAGGCCAGATGGTAAATATTTTAGGCTTTTGGGCCATTTGGTCTCAGTCACAGCCATTCATCTCTGCCCTTGTAGCATAAAAGCTGCCCAAGAAATATGAAAATAAATGGGCATGTCTGTTTATTGCTGAAACGTTATTTATGAAATAAGAGAAGGGTTGAATTTGGCTCACGGGCTATACTTTGCTGACCCCTGTCCTAAAGCACAGAAAACAGGGAAACTAGTAACTAAACAAGAATATCTCCAATGGTGATAGTACCATATAAGAAATCAATTAGGGTGATGTGATCAAGAAACACTATTAGTTATTTTAAAATTTATTTTAGCCTTTTTAAATAAGTAATATATTCACATGATTCAAAAAGCAAAAGGATTGAAAAAGTATCTCTTTATGCATATATATCCTGGTTCACTCTGACCCTAGTGAAATGATTTTATTTACTGCTTTTGTGTTTCTTTTAATATTTCTTAATGTGAATATAAGCAATTACCGATATGTATCTTTATCTCCCTTTTCATGTAAAGGTGAGTATTTAATACATTTTGTTCTACACATAACAGTTATTTAGTTAATGTGTCCTAGGTCTCACCAAGGTCGTCTCCATTTGTTTTGCTGTAGTGAGTACTGTTTCCCATATGTACTGTTCAGACTTTCAACTAGCCCACCCACATTAGGGAGGCAGTCTGCTTTGTTCAATCTACTGCTTCAGATCTCATCCAAAAACAGCCTCGTGGGAATACTCAGAATAACATTTGATCAAATAATTTGCAGCCTGTGCCCCAGTCAAACTGACATATAAAATTAGCCATCACATCTATTAATGGACCAAGTGTTGCTGCTACAAATCATGTTATAGTGAATAACCTTGCATATATATATCATTTCATAAGGGTGTGGATGAATCTCTATGTAGGACAAACTCCCAGAAGTGGGATTACTGGGTCAAAGCAAGGAACTCTGATAAGGAGTTACCCTTATAAGGAGTTGCCCTATTGCCATCCACAAGATTTAGTCTAACTGGCAGTCCCACCAGCATATGTGTTTATTTCCCCTACAGCCCTGTCAACAGTTATATTATCAAAGTCGGGGAAATATTTGCCGATTTGAAATGGTTTCACTGTGAAGCTTTAATTTGAATTGAACTTCACGAGTGAAGTTGCAAGTTTTCTCATATGTTTTTCATTTGTATTTCCCCCTCTGTAAATTTTTTGTTCATGACCTTTGTTCAGTTAGGCTGTTGGACTTTTCTCAATGTCTTTTTTTCTTTTTCATAGTTTTTAAAGCATTTCTTTCTTTCTTTTTGGCCACAGTGGGTCTTCGTTGCTTTGCAGGTTCTTTCTCTAGTTGCAGTGAGTGAGAGCTATTCGTTTTTGTGGTGCCTGGCTTCTCAGGCAGATTCTTGTCCAGTGTGCCACCAGGGAAGTCCTTCTCAATTTCTGAGACTCATGAAACGTTAAGCAGTTGGACTCTTTGTGATTTAGGGCGCAAACATTCTCATCGTTTGTCATTTGGGTTTCCTGCTTATGTTGCTTTTGTATTGGTTTCTATCAGCCTTTTCTACTTTGGCTCCTGGATTTTGAACCCTGACTATAAAAGCTTGTGTAGGGTGCTTTATATGGAGTGCTAGGGACACCTAGCACTATATGGAGTGATAGAGACACCCCAAGTTCTTGCTTTTGTGTTAGGGAAACATTTGTAGAAAAAATGCTAACTCCTTGAGACAGCCCCTGTGGAAAAACTAGAGTGTACAGAGCTGAACTGAAACGAGGAGGAAAACTAAAAATATGTTTTGAACCAGTGTGAACATTTAAAATGAGGTAAAATCAACAGTATCAGAGAATCACACATAATGAAAGTAATTATATTGATGCTAGACTGGAGAAATAGAATTTTTGTGTGTGTGGTGGGGCGGGTGGAGAAAAAGTTATGGCTTGTCATAATTCCTCCATCTAAACTGGGGATACATAGATTTGATACAAGTTTTGATAAATACAGCCTGACTAATTTAAAATTGATTTAAAAATCTTGCTGTTTCATCTTCATCCATTGAAAAGCAGGTTTGCTTACCCTGGTAGCCTTTTATGGTACTTGAATAGTGGTCTGACTACTTTTAGAAATGAATAATGGATTAAAAGTACACTTTGCAGCTTACATTAGTTACTTTTGTAATGCAAAATAGAAGCATGATAATGTACCATTCAGCATGCTTTAATATGATTTATACATACACTACACAGCATAAGTAATTCATTATGCCCTTCACAGTGCATTTCCTGGGTACAGAAGCTTGTGTTTACCAGTATTTCATCTCATAATCGGGTTGTCTAATGGAGGGTGTCTGGGTCCATGAGTGATTCTGCACTCCACTTGCCCCCTGACTCATGCTGTGACTTTAGGCAATTCTTTTCTGGGCCTGGGTGCTTGTAAAAGTGAGTGGCTCACACCTTGTGGATCCAGCTCAGAAGGGACTGTGGACTAATGACTTTAGAACTGTAAATGGCTTAGAAGTTTGGAATTAAACATTTCAAGGCTTCCCATTATTCCTTATTATTCCAGGAATTATCCTACTCTACAATGGTCATTTAATAAGGCAACAGCTCATTTCTGTACATCTGGAAAGAAATCCTCTATTTCTTTATAAACAGTGAACCTTGTCATATAATGTATTTTTTGATTTGCAAAGTATGGATTTGCTGAATAGCATAGTGATAGTTCTGGACATCAGTTGCCTTGAGCCAACTGTATTCTGTTTTTAGAACAAGCAGGTCCAGGTTTGATGGAAGCTTGTGAATTGGAAGTGGAGGAGTGGTTCTAGGAAGTAGGCCTCCCTCTAACATTTGTGGAGCCTAGGGCAACAGTACAAATGGAGGCCCACATACCATATGTTTAAATATTTAAATGGTATAGATCAAACTAACAGACTGTTAAATAAAATATGTTCTATCCTCTTACCTTGACAAATATATCTTCATAATGACCTAGAAGACCAGGTTTGAATTTTAGATTACTCCAGAGGTCTCAGAAATCTCATAAATCACATTTCTCTTTTTTTTCCTCTACTGCCTGATGGTCACCAAGATACTGACTGGTCACTGTCTCCAGACTGAAATCTGAACACACACATCCTGAAATATGTTTTAACCTCTCTACCCATTTGTGATATGCAAAGCACGTTTATTTATATATATATATAACGCTGATGACTGTCTCTATGAAAATGGGAACCATTAGAATAACTGAAACCTCTAAAAATTTGTTCCTGTTATAAATGCTTTGACACAACTAGATTCCTTTGACAGTCTAGATTTTGACCTGGTCTATTTAAATTCTGCTGGGAACATAATTTTCACATCAAACTTCCTTTGCAAATTGTATGATGAGCAAAATATGCAGGTTTTGCCCACCAACTTATTTTTTGCCTGACACATAAACTGCTATTTTAGACTCAAAGAAATCTTATTGGTCAAATAGATCTAATAATGGGAATGATATAATAGAAAAATTTATACCCATAGAGAATGCACCTTAAGCAGTTTTATTTTATGGCTGATATTTTTATTTTTGCTTGGGTATACTATTCTTGTTTGTCAAGACTCCACTTTCTTTGTTAAAATGTAAAATGCATATTGGGCAAATGCTCCAGGGCAATTTGCATAAAAAGTGATGACAAAGAGCAATTAGTACTTCATTATTATGCAGTGAAATGCTACTTTGCTCGAAAGTGACTGGAGTTTCTCCCCCTAACCCCCCCTTATAAATCTGGTACAGCATTGTTCTAAAAATAGTACTTAAGAAACCTCTGTTTGTAAATCAGGATCTTTGACTTTCTGCTAGAAATCCAGGGGAGGAGAAAAGCAAGCACTAAATAAAGTTATTACCCCAAATCTTTATAATGAAAAAACAAGCACCAGAATTCCGTTAGGTAAGACAGGTCGGAATTTACTGTCTCATCAAATTAGATCTGTATCTTACTTTACCCCATGGAATCAGCTTTCAAAGAAGACTTATATCATACATTGATAGCAACATTCCCCCCCACCCCCAACACACACTCAGTAACAGGGTCATGCCACACACAGCTACACAGCAGAGAACAAACAGTCCCAAGGTATCTCTAGTTAGGAAGGCTTGATTTTTGAGTACAGATTTCATTACCATGAAATCCCTGTAGGGCAAAATAAAGTGCATCAAAGAAGCAGTGCTGAGAGGCAGACTTTGTAAATGTTCACCCCATCACCTGTGTTACCAGGCTCTGCCTGTCTTTAATTTGTAGGAAATGCTCTTTTTTTTCGTCTGCTTGTTTCGTGTTGAGCCAACATAGTATCTAAAACTCTGAAAGCCAGCATATCCCAGCATTGAGTGTGTGTGTGTGTGTGTGTGTGAGAGAGAGAGAGAGAGAGAGAGAGAGAGAAGGAGATGACCAAGTAACTGGATACTGGCAGGATGAAAAGGAAGCACAGAAAACTACCAGCATGAGTGTGCGTTGCTCCGTAATTTCTGACTCTTTGCAACCCCATGAACAGCCCTCCAGGCTCTTCTGTCCATGGGATTCCCCAGGCAAGAATGCTGGAGCGGGTTGCCATTTCCTCCTCCAGGGGATCTTCCTAACTCATGGATTGAATCCACCTCTCTTGCATCACCTGCATTGGCAGGCGAGTTCTCTACCACTGGGCTGCCTGGAAAGCCCTCAGTTCAGTTCAGTTCAGTTGCTCAGTCCTGTCTGACTCTTTGAGACCCCATGGACTATAGCACATCAGGCTTTCCTGTCCATTACCACCATCCAGAGCTTGCTCAAACTCATGTCCATCAAGTAGGTAATGCCATCCAAACGTCTCATCCTCTGTCTTCCCCTTCTCCTCCTTCCTTCAATCTTTCCCAGCATCAGGGTCTTTTCCAGTGAGTCAGTTCTTTGCATCAGGTGGCCAAAGTATTGGAGTTTCAGCTTCAGCATCAGTCCTTCCAATGAATATTCAGGACTGATCTCCTTTAGGATGGAGTGATTTGATCTCTTTGCAGTCCAAGGGAACCTCAAGAGTCTTCTCCAAAACCACAGTTCAAAAGCATCAATTCTTTTGGTGCTCAGCTTTCTTTATGGTCCAACTCTCACATCCATACAGGACTACTGGAAAAGCCATAGCTTTGACTGGACAGACCTTTGTTGGCAAAGGAATGTTTCTGCTTTTTAATATGCTGTCTAGGTTGGTCATAGCTTTTCTTCTAAGGAGCAAATGTCTTTTAATTTCATGGCTGCAGTCACCATCTGCAGTGATTTTGGAATCCCCCAAAATAAAGGCTTTCACTGTTTCCACTGTTTCCTGATCTATTTTCCATGAAGTGATGGGACCAGATGCCATGATCTTAGTTTTTTGAATGTTGAGTTTTAAGCCAACTTTTTCACTCTCCTTTTTCATTTTCATCAGGAAGCTCTTTAGTTCTTCTTTGCTTTCTGCCTTAAGGGTGGTGTCATCTGTGTATCTCAGGTTGTTGATATTTCTCCTGGCAATCTTGATTCCAGCTTGTGCTTCATCCAGTCTGGCATTTCGCAGGATGTACTCTGCATATAAGTTAAATAAGCAGGGTGACAATATACAGTCTTGATGTACTCCTTTCCCAGTTGAGAACCAGCCTGTTGTTCTATGTCCATTTCTAACTACATACAGTTAGAATTGCTCTAGTTTCTTGACTGGCATACACATTCCTCAGGAGACAGGTAAGGTGATCTGGTATTCCCGTCTCTTTAAGAATTTTCCAGAGTTTGTTGTGATATACACAGTCAAAGGCTTTGGCGTAGTCAATAAAGCAAAAGTAGATATTTTTCTGGAATTCTCTTGCTTTTTCAATGATCCAACAGATGTTGGCAATTTGATCTCTGGTTCCTCTGCCTTTTCTAAATCCAGCTTGAACATCTGGAAGTTCACTGTTCACATACTGTTGAAGCCTGGCTTGGAGAATTTTGAGCATTACTTTGTTAGCATGTAAGATGAGTGCAGTCATGCGGTAGTTTGAACATTCTTTGCCATCGCCTTTCTTTGAGATTGGAATGAAAACTGACCTTTTCCAGTCCTGTGGCCACTGCTGAGTTTTCCAAATTTGTTGGCATATTGAGTACAACACTTTTGCAGCATCATCTTTTAGGATTTGAAATAGCTTAACTGGTATTTCATTACCTCCACTAGCTTTGTTTGTAGTGATGCTTCCTGTGGCCCACTTGACTTCACATTCCAGGATATCTGGCTTTAGGTGAGTGATCACACCATGGTGGTTATCTGGGTCATGAAGATCTTTTTTGTATAGCTTTTCTGTGTGTTCTTATCACTTCTTCTTAATATCTTCTGCTTCTGTTAAGTCCATACCATTTCTGTCCTTTATTGAGCCCATCTTTGCATGAAATGTTCCCTTGGTATCTAATTTTCTTGAAAAGATCTCTAGTATTTCCCATTCTATTGCTTTCCTCTGTTTCTTTGCATTGATCACCGAGGAAGGCTTTCTTATCTCTCCTTGCTATTCTTTGGAACTCTGCATTCAGATGGATATATTTTTCCTTTTCTCCTTTGCCTTTAACTTTACTTGTAACCCAAGGGGTACTTGTAACCTTTACTTATAGCCTGCTTTACTTATATCCTAAGGGGTCTCTCTGTCATAGGAGATCAGAATCAGCCTCTGCAATTTGGGCTCAGAGGCTCAGGGCTGTGGTACATGTCTCCAATTGGGACAGGGTATGTGGAGATCCTTAGACACATTGCTTCAAAGCATCAGTAACTTGTGCCTTCATTCAGCCCAGATTTCATTTACCTTCTCCTTTGTTCCTCTTCTCAGGCCACCAGTGAAAACTCTGTAAGTTCACATAGCTCGTACCATTTCCAAGATGCATTGCCTAACCTGGAGGTAATGTGTGATCATTTTATACAGTGCCACAGATTCATTATTCATACAGCTTTCTATTAATTTTTAATGCCTCCAAGTTCCTACGTATTTAACACATAATGCGGTTGGCCAGACATCTATATAAAGCTTTGAAAAGTGGCTCTGAAGTACTCTTCCATAGATCTCCATCTATTAACCAACTCATGAGATGGTACTCCTCTTATCCGTGGGGAGGACCCCTGCCTTGGGTCCCTACACTTATCCCCATGATGTGTATGGCTTTCCATGAAGGAAGTCACCAGCCTGCAATACTATTTGGATGAAGTTCAAGACCGAACTCATTTCTTCCCTTCAGGATACTATTCTAGTCCATCCAGTCTATAAGTTTGACCAGATATCCGAAGGAGCTCTAGAACTCTTATTTCTGGCAGCCTAGTGTCAAGATTATGCCTAATGCAGGAGATCAGCATGATCATGTAACACTGTCCAGCGAATTATTTCTTTTGTAAGATTATATAACATTTGACCTGTAGAACGGTGCTGACATTGATTTGGAATAGCTGTCATTCACACGTGAAGAAGATGAGAATTTTCATGTTGGGCTACATATAAGTACCCACTGTTCTAAATCTTCACCAGTAAATTACTATACCTTACATGGGTTAATTTTCTAACAAAATGATCTATATATACCCTTCTCCATATGGAGAGTATCCCTGCCCTGGAGAACTACTTTAGGTTCTCGAACAGAGGTCAATGTAGACCAAGTATTTAGAGTGTGTGACAGTGGTGGTAGAGAAGAACAAGGAGAGAACTATGGCATCCGTAAGGCTAAGAGTAGCCAGGGTGGTGACACGAAGGTCCTTGGATTGAGAACCCTGGGATTTGGCTCCCTTCTGGCTCTACTACCTCCCAGCTCTGTGTCCTTAATTCAGTCTCTTAATTTCTCTCTGCCTCAGTATCCTCATCTATAGAATGAGAATATCATAGACTTGTCTTATATAGTGGTTCCCATACCTGACTTTGCAGCAGAAGACCCAGAGAGGCCGCTGAAAAAAGCAAACTGCTTCTAGGCACACCTTCCCCCAAGTTTTAGATTCTGCAAGTCTGGGGTTGGGGCTTGGTATCTTTTTTTTTTTTTTTTTTAACTTCCGGTGTATTGTGGCAAGCAGCAAGGACTGGTCTTTATTTCTCTTAGGAGTCTCCTGGCTTTAAAGGCTTGCAAACTTAACATCCCAAACGCCAATGGCTGAGGCAATGAAGGTGTTGACATGATGCTAGTGGAGTGTCTAGAGGAAAGAATTGGAGAAATATTTTCCTGCAGTGCCAGTGCTGGTCAAAATGATGGCTTGTGTGTGATAACACAATGCCTGGTATCGTTCTGAGTGTTCCACATACATGGTTTTTGGTCAGTCTTCACGCCAGTCTCTTATTCTCATTTTTCTAGATGACATAACAGAATTAGAGAAATCACTGGAATAACTGGCCAAGGTGAAATGCTGATATTATTGACAGTTTGTGTAGAGGAGCTGAAAAAGGGGGGGATTACAGGTAAATTCATATTTTCAAAGTTGGCAGACAGGAGCACGATTAAAATGATTTATGGTTTATTTGATTGCTTTGTTTTTTCATTGATGATGGTGGTGAGGGCTCTGGGCAGGACGAGCGTTTATTTAGTTGTGACAGTGAGTTACCCAATTCCCTGGGAGACCTGGAACTGTCCCCCTGGAGGTCAGATGAGAGCTTGGGCTGGAGGTTATGGATTTGGAACTCATCAGATGAGAAGGGCAGCTATGTGAAAGGGAGGTTAGTTGACCAACTTCCAGGACAGAGTGGAAAGGATTTTTTTCAGAGAACCAGCTTGAGAGGGAGAGTCGGGTGGGCAAGACTGCAGCATCAGCTCAGCAACTAAAAATCCCCATCCTCTGTGGAAGAGCTGTTCTATTATATAGTTTGGTCAGCAGCTCAGCTCCATATTTTCATCCACCAGAATGTTCAGATCAATACTCCAAGTCCTCATGATTTACTGAACCTGAATTTCTCTAACTGCTCCATTAACTCTTTGGAAAGGTTTCTCCTCTGTTAGCACTGGATCATGATTTTCCATAAAATTTGCCCTTGAGCAAGCAATTCTCTCATCATTCTCACTAGGGAAATGGTCTTACTTCCCCCCACTGCCCCCACTCCGCCTTCTCCATCCTTCCTCACTTTCTGGAGCGTGCTGTTTCATGAACCCACGTTTTGCCTGCTAATTAGTGTTTTTGAATAAACACTTGCTATTGAGATTGGAAATCAGCTGGGAGTTTTTGCTCAGGCCAGTCTGTGAGTTCCTAATTCTTCATGTCTATTCATAGTTCCCCAACTTGGTTATTGAATGTAGGGTTTGTTTTGCACGGTAGACACATTTTGATGCTGAAGAGTTTGGTGCTGTGGTCGCAGTCTCTGCATGTCCAGTCCTGCATTCACGTTTGTGGTCTGTTTTCCTTGCATGCTGGGCACAGAGGGATCTGGTGGCCAGACAGCCCTTAATAAAAGGTGAATTCACTCACAAATGTGCCCCTTTGTTCCAGGAAACATTCTGCTCCTCTGAACGTCAGCTTTAGTATCATGAAAAAACATTTGTCAAGCCCCCAGTTGCCAGACTGTTGCACTCAGAACTCCATAAAAAGAATTTCCCTGCCACGGTAAAGCTGTGTGTGATGGAGCCAGGCCTGGATGCAGGAGCAAATTCTATGGCCCCTCATCCACAGTGTCCTGTAATTTGACAGGAAAAATGACATCTTTCCAGGGATCCCAGCAATGCTGTTACCTGTGTGTGGGCGGGAGTGTGTGGAGACAGCAGTACCTGCAACAGTGATGATGGTTAGACAGACACCCCCCAAAAGAGAAAGGGGAACCAGCTATTTTATCCTCAGGAAGCTACAGCATCAGCCAGTGGCACTCTCTTCAGCAATTTCCAGGAAAGGAACTTAACTGTTGATGTCCCCGCTAGTCACTGTATTTGGGTAAGTGTCCGCAGAGCATTCTTGCCTGTTAGGCTCTGTTAATCCAGTTTGAGATAATGCAAACACATAAATAAGGGCATGATACATGACCACATACAAGGCACAGACAAAGAAGTAGAAACACTTGAGGGGCAAAGGACATGTGTGTGTGCGTGTGTGTATGTGTGTGTACATGCGTGTGTGTGTGTGTGTGTGTGTGTGTGTGTGAGAGAGAGAGAGAGAGATAGGGAACTGTAAGGAGTAAATGGGTTAATTCCTAAAGTATTTAGAGGAATGTCCTGCCCTTAGTGAGTGCTGTATATGAGCCTTTTAAATAAATGAATGCATAAAAAGAAACAAAATTGGCTCCTGTGTAGTGATATGGATGAGCCTAGAGTCTGTCATACAGAGTGAAGTCAGGAAGAGAAAATCAAATATCGTGTATTAACGCACATATATGGAATCTAGAAAAATGGTACTGATGAACCTATTTACAGGGCAGCAGTGGAGACATGGAGAATGGACTTGTGGACACAGGGTGGGGGGAAGGAGAGGATGGGACGAGTCCAGAGAGTGGCATTGACATCTATACCCCGCCATGTGTAAAGTGGATAGTTAGTGGGAAGCTGCTGTATAATGCAGGGAGCCCAGCTCAGTGCTCTGTGATGGCCTAACGGGGTGGGAGGGAGACTTCAGAGGAAGGGGTGCGCGTTCACATATAGCTGATTCATGCTGTACAGCAGAAACTAACACAATGTTGCCAAGCTTATATTCCAGTTTTAAAAAGTGAATGAATGGATGCGTGAATGAACGAGTGGATAGATAATACAGAGTCAAGTTTAATTCAGGAAAGCTGGGAAAATGCCCAAGTAACTGGGTCTCTCCTCCTTCCAATACCAGGTTGAATGGGGCAGCCTTGGAGTGGAAGTTCAAGGTTAGAGGAGGTTAAGGTGTACAAATTTGTCCTGGAAAGGCTGGCCCATCGGACCAGCCCGATGGAGGGACAGGCTTCATCTCCAGGTATAAGCTACTCTTCGGTGTGGCATACTGACACACAGATCATTCTTTTAGGACAATTCCTTAGTGGGTAGAGGGGGTGGGAGATGCCCATTTTGTTTGCTTTGATCCAGGCCCTGGGAACTTAACTCTCAAGGTAAGTGACCACTGGGTCCAGGTATATATATATATAGATAATGACGGGATGTTTTAAGTAGAAGTTCTATGAAGAACAAAGAATTGGTTGAAAGAGCTTGAACTTGCTCTCTGTCCTGAGATTGCACAAAGGCATGGATTTTGAGGTATGGCCACAGTGTCTGCTCACACAGGAATTGCTGGAAGCCTTTCTGGTCCTATACTCAGATGTGCCGCATTGATCTTGTCGCCAGCTTGTCTGCCTGCTGCCGTAGACATTTGCTTCTTGGCCTTCATCATAGCTTCCAGAGAGTTCTCAGGCTTTGCTGGCCTACGGCGAGCACTCAAGCAAGATGTTTGGCTCTCTGAGCTCTTAATCTGAGCCCTCTTAGTGTGTGGTTTCTCCAGGTCTGGATTCTTTCCCATACTGTGGCCACAGGAGGGCAGTTTTAACACCCTTAGAAGCTCCCTGCATCAGATTTCTGGATGGGCAGCCCTGAAATTCTTTCTGTATTGTGTTAGGGAGCACTCCCCAGGCAACAGGACCTGAGAGAGTTACTGGAGTCGAGAGTTACCTCGACTACTTGGTGGTCGAGGACAGATGCTTCCAGCGCCTGATGGGTGAGAGCTCCACTGGGGTGCACAGGGATTCATGTGCACAGGGATGTCCAGCTCCAGGCACCTGGGAAGATTGAAAAGTTTATCCTCGATTGGGTCCACACTATCATGGGGTCCAGTTCAGCCACGTGGCACACACTTCACAGCCATTCACAGTTCATTGGCAAGCTCATTGACAAGCCACAGTCAAGCTCGTTGACCAGACTGTCTTTGCTGACATATGCACACGAGTTTGGGAAGGACAGAGGAGTGTGTATGAGTGTGTGTGTGTGTGCGTACATGCACAGATTTTCAAATGCTTTCCTCTGTACCTTGTTGGATACCAGAACCCCCTTGTCTGCTTTTAATATCACCAGTCCATGCATGTAACCTTTCTGGCTTAAAATTCACCTTTTAAAAGCTGTCCCTGATTAGTTCCAATGTGCTGTAATGACTTTTGTATTCTTTTTTAATTATAAATTTTGGTTAACACCGCTTTTGATGTTTTCATCTCCTGCACTTTATATAGTATAATTTTTATCACACAATAAGTATGGAATTTGTTCAGCTGACTTAATTATATTCCCAATAAACACTAGAGAATCATTACAGTGAACAAGTAATTTTGTGACTACTGCTACTGCTACTGCTAAGTCACTTCAGTCATGTCCGACTCTGTGTGACCCCATAGATGGCAGCCCATCAGACTCCCTCATCCCTGAGATTCTCCAGGCAAAAACATTGGAGTGGGTTGCCATTTCCTTCTCCAATGCATGAAAGTGAAAAGTGAAAGTGAAATCGCTCAGTCGTGTCCAACCCTCAGCAACCCCATGGACCGCAGCCTACCAGGCTCTTCCGTCCATGGGATTTTCCAGGCAAGAGTGGGGTGCCACTGCCAGCAAACCATTATCCAAGGAATGATATGGAGTTGCACTGTAGCCCTGCAGGCTGCATTGTCCAGGGGATTCTCCTGGCAAGAATACTGGAGTGGTTTACCAAGCCCTCCTCCAGGGGATCTTCCTGACCTGGGGATTGAACCCATGCCTCTTACATCTCCTTCACTGGCAGGCAGATTCTTTACCACTAGCACCACCTGGGAAGCCTGGAGTGGGAAAGACTAGCTCTGTCAGTCCCCTTCGGTTGCAGATGTATAAAAAGTGGTCTATTAATATAGCACCTGGCTAGAAAAAGATGTCAGTGGATTTTATAGAAGAATACCACTGCACCTGCTAAAGCCTTTCTTTGGAATCTTCTCTCACTCTCTAATGTGGGATATCTATCTCCTTTAAGCTTTCAATGACCTGAGAGGAAGCTTCATGACAGAATATAAAGACATTCACTAATTATGACTGCTTAAGAATAAATCTGAGATTAGACAATGTGCCCAAAGGTCCACTATTTGACTTCAGGAAGGGCTAGTGTTTGTGGACCTCTGGGAGGAATGGTGCTCTGAGGGCAGGACATGTGTGGTAATCATACCTGAAGTATCAGCATCCAGCCCAATGCCCTCTTCAAAGAGGGCACTCAGATGTTTATGGTAAATGAATGGATATTTTAATTAGCTTGAGTATCATCTTTGGGGTGCCTGTGAGTGTGATACAGAACATGATCCCATCTGAAATAGAAGAGAATGATTATATCATAATAAATTTTGTGCTATTATTGACAAATATCATAATTTAGCTGTATAATTGATAATAATTTTAAATTTGTGTTGTAATACTAGTAATAATAACTAGTATACATATGCATGCACACATATAAAAATATGTAGATCACATGTTAGATACTGCTTTTAACCCAGTTAATTCTAACAGTTTTAATTTTAATTAAAATTTTTAAAACTTAAACATTTTAAGTAACCTTTTGAATAGATATTCTCTATACCCAGGAAGCTAAGGCACAAAGAAGTTGTGATTTTTTTCCAGAGCTAAATGGCAGAGGTGGAATTTGAAACCAGACAATCCAGCTCAAGAATCCATGGTACATTGGATGGACCTAGAGATTAATCATACCAAGTGAAGTAAGTCTGATGGAAAAAGACAAATATACCATATAGCTTAACATGTGGAACCTAAAAAAATAATACAAGTGAACTTATTTACAAAAGTGAAATAGACTCACAGCCACAGAAAACAAACATATGATTACCAAAAGGGAAAGTAGGGGAGGGATAAATTAGGGTTAGGGATTAATTTATACACAATACTCTGTATGAAATGAATAAACAGGGCTTCCCAGGTGGCTCAGTGTTAAAGAATCCACCTACAACTCAGGAAACACAGGTTTGATCCCTGGGTCAGGAAGATCCCCTGGAGAAGGAAATGGCAACCCACTTCAGTATTCTTGCCTGGGAAATCCCATGGACAGAGGAGCCTGGTGGGCTGTAGTCCATGGGGTCGCAATGAGTGGGACATGACTGACTCAGCGACTAAACAACATATCAGAAAAAACACCCCCAAACTTGTGTCTCCTTCCCTCTTTTAAAATAAAATAAAATGGATAAACAACAAGGACCTACTGTATAACACAGGGAACTATATTCAATATCTTATAATGACCTATATGGGAAAAGAATCTGAAAAAGACGGTATCTATGTATCTGGATCACTTGACATAATCATTCTCTTCTATTTCAGACAGGATCATGTTCTATATCACACTCACAGCCACCCCAAAGATGATCTCCTCGCTAATTAAAATATCCATTCATTTACCATAAACATCTGAGTACGCTCTTTGAAGAGGGCATTGGGCTGGATGCTGATACTTCAGGTATGATTACTACACATGTCCTGAAGCTAACACAACACGGTAAATCAACGTCAGTTAAAAAAAAGAATCCATGCTATTAGCCAATAACTTTTATAGCCTCACACGTTGGTGAGAATTTACCCATACCAACAAGTACAGGCAGGGACTGGTTTCATACTCAGGCAAAAAGAGAAATGTTTATTTGTCTGTCAGTGAGGTACATCAGCAGTTATGATGGTGATAAATTGGAAAGGACTGAGGAGGAAACTCAAAGTACTTGTTAAACTCACTTTTAAAAATCTGAAGAACATCACAAAGAGAAAGGAACAATGATCGCTTATAATCTGCCAAACCACAAACGCAGGACAATGTACATTTTTTTCCCTGGTTGAAGATAAAAATGCTAGCAAAGGGACAAAGAAGAATTGAGCGTCTAGGAAAAGCTTAAATGGTGATCCTCTTAGGGGATAATGACCTGGACACATTGTCCATTATAGGTGAACAAAAATCATAGAATCCGATCTTTGAATCAACCAGGAAGTTAATATATCTTCTTGAGCTGATTAATTTCTGAACTAGACGGGACAGCAAGACGGGACAAAGAGGCCATTAGAGCTGCCACTTTACAATTTCATTAGGTGAGAGAGAGTGTCCTTCCTCCGGACTTAAAAGAAATATACAGTTTTGATAAAGATCAAGGGTGTATTTCTCTACAACATATTTCAGTAAGTTTAATAAAAATGTTACAAGGAATAAATATGTGTAAAAGTTTAAGAAAGCCTGGGAGGATTTCCTCCTGCAAAATGGAGTATAGATGAGTTTTAGCACATCCTGTCATTTAATGGGGGAATTGCAAAGGTTTCAAATGTTATTTTTGATCTTTTAATTCTCCCAGTTGTTTCTGATAATACCTTTTAATTTCAGGCTAATAGCCATAAGCCTTTTTGAAGTAATAACACTGTCGGCTCTTAGGTGTATGTACTAGAGGAGATGGCGAACATGAAAAGCAAAACATCCCTTTGAGCTGAGCTAAGGCCAGGACCTCATTCCTGGAATGAAATACCTGTGATGAGAGATGTGAGTCTGTGGGTTAAGGAGCTGTCGGCTGGCGTGTAGGCGCAGGGTCATGTCTGGAGTTTTCCTATGTCTTGCCACAGATTCTCCTGTTAGCCCTGTGCATCAGATACCAGGTAGTCCGAGGTATGTTCCATCCTCTACAGTGTGTCCTTGGAGCAAGAAAACCGTTATGAAGACCACCTTTCCTTCAGGGAATTCCTTATTCGTTCTTATTTCATTGACACATGAAAAGACACAATGGTGACTCTGGCTTGCTGTAACAGACGTTGCACTGTGCTCAGATCCTTTCAACCTCTGCTTCCACATCCGCTTTAAGCTCATTCCCCAGCCTACGGCTGGCCTGAGTAACCCCTCCCAAGAATTGCTCTCAGATGAAGGCGATACCCCTTCCTGGGGGCAGCTTGCACCCAGTGACTGACAAGAAAGGGTACTGAGTTCTGCCCCTTGGCTTCGTTTGGGACAAGTCTTCAGGGGCAGCCCAGTGTCCTCAGGATCCATTGAGGCATTTGTTGTGATGAAATAAAGTCCAAATTCTCTTCCCTTATCTGGCTTTCTTCACTCTCCTACAGGTGTGGTTCCCCAATTTTCCTACCCTTGATTGATCCCTAATTTATACATAGGATTTTATACATAGGATTTTGCGCTTGATGTAAAAAATTCAAATATTAGATAAATACTTGTGCATGTGGGAGTGGCCACTACAGCATGTCCATCAGCATAATTTAGTAGGGGACTCAAGTAGCCCCTGCATAATAACACAGCTCTAAGTGTTTCATAGTTCTTTGAACATAACACAGCTTGAATGATCTACCCGAATATAAATGGACATTGGTAATTAGAAAAATAATACTATGTGGAATGTATTTACAAAGTTCTTTTCATTCATTATGGTGCTTCCCTGGTGACTCAGTCAGTAAAGAGCCTGCCTGCACTGCAGGAGACTCAGGTTCAATCCCTGGGTGGGAAAGATCCCCTGGAGAAGGAAGTGGCAACCCACTCCCATATTCTTGCCTGGAGAATTCCTTGGACAGAGGAGCCTGGTGGGCTACAGTCCATGGGGTCACAAAGAGTTGGACACGACTTAGTGACTAACACTCTCATACTTTCACTTCCACCCATTATATTGATTGATTTCCTGGCCTTTTTGAGAAAACTTGGGCATGTTAGTCCCATTTTAGAGATGGAGAGAAAATAGCTGAAGACACTGTGCTTGGGATAATTTCTTTTTGATAAACTCCAATGTCCATGATCAATCCATGGGCTCAAGCCCGTCATTCAAAGAAAACACCAGAAGAGGCTCAGTGTTTTGTGAAATGGCACATTCTGAAATCTCTGTTCCTGAGAGGAGGATGTAAGCTCAGGATCAAAGCACCGTCTTCAAAGAAGGGCAAGGTACTTGTTAAATAACTCCTGGCAACTGCTTCAGCACTAGGCACTGTAATTGCAGAGAGCAGGAGCGGAACTAAAAATAGAGAAGTGGATGGGGACAGGACCAAAGCCATCATTGTCACTCAAACTTGGATGTCACTTTTGACAGCATTTGAGCAATTGCTTCTTGGTTTTCAATGCTAGGAATCTAGTAATCATGCTTTGTTGTGACAGTTCTAGAAGAAGGGAAGGGGCAGGACCTGAGGAGCCCATCCTGGGGGGAGTAGCAGGAATGGAAGGTAGAGTTATTATCAGCCTGTGCCCCCGCTCTTCCAGCCAAAGTTCCTTTGAAGGCAAAAACCAGAAAGCCATCCCAGCGAGCTCCAATGTCCTGAAATGACAAAAGAGGACCTCATGGACAGGAGATACAACCCAACCCTGTTGAGTGACAGACGGGCCAGCTGAGAAGCAGCTGGCCACCAGGAGCTGAGTCTCTCTGTTTCTAGGAGCTGCATGGTTGCTCTCTCTGCAGGTCTTCTCTGCTGACCTCCCGCCTAAGCCAATCTCCTCTGCACAGTCATCTTGCTTCCTTTATCAGCACAGCTGCCAAGTCCTGCCCTCCGTCATGATCGCCAAGCTCCAGGAGCCACCACCAACTGACAACCTCTGTGTCTCTTCAGGCAGAACCTCATACGGAAGTGCCTCATCAGGCCACATCCTGCTCTTCTCACACTGGACTTGCCGTTTTGGGTTGAAGGGATGCAAAAGATTCTCAGAAGGGGCCACGAATGGGGTAGATAGCGAGACCCGTTTGCTACATCCTTGCTTATCTGAGTTTCCATTGTGCTGTCCATCGTGCTCCACGATATAGTCTAGGAGACGTAAGAGGCCACATAATCATCGCGGTGAATCACTGTGCAGAATGTGGCATCTGCTCTAAGTGGGGTTATAATCCGGTTGATGTGATAAGGCCCAAGCCCACGAACAGGAAACGAGTCACGCTAGGCAGGGCGTGAGGAGCATCAGATGCCCGGCACAGACAGGAGGGCTTTAAAGATTTAGAGAAGGGAGAGACCATTGTGGGTAAGGAAAGCCAAAGAGGACTTCCCAAGAGAGGTGGGGCAGGAGTGAATCTGAAGGGAAGGGAATGATTTGGAGAGAAAGTAGAGGGGAGAGGCATTCTAGGTTAGGGCAGAGGCAGTGTGGGTGGATGTACGTGATGCATGCCCAGGGGACTACAAATAGGCCAGCCTTTTTTGAGTGTAAGGTATATATTGGAAAGTATAAGAAGGTACGTTAGTAAAATGTGCATGCTCAGTTACTCAGTCGTGTCGGATCCTTTGAGACCCCGTGGAATATAGACCGCCAGGCTCCGCTGTCCGTGGGATTCCCCAGGCAAAATGACGAGTGGGTTGCCATTTCCTTCTCCAGGGGAATCTTCCTGACCCAAGGATCGAACTCTCAACTCTTGCATCTCCTGTACTGGTAGGCAGATTCTTTACCCCTGGGAAGCCCAAGTTAGGAAAAATAGGGAAAGACAAAATGTGTAGGACCTTGAATATCAATCTAATCATCTGAATTTTATCCTGAAGAATTTACTAACTAATTAAGACTTTATAAATTAAGAATTTATTAATGATGTTGCAGGGTATGGTGAGTAAAGCAGTGCTCTGGGGTAACCCACTGCAGTGGAAGAGGGCAGAGGCCAGGAATAATTGAGAGACCCTTGCAAAGTTGCTAGTGAGATGAGTAGCCTAGAGCTTGCCCTCTGCAACAAAAGAAGCTGCTGCAGTGAAAAGCCCACACACTATAACTAGAGAATAGCCACTTGTTGCAACTGGAGAAAGCCTGAGAGCAGCAAGGAAGACCCAGTGCAGCCAACAATAAAATAAATAAATAAAAGAATCACCTGGAAGATTTGTTACTATGCATATGGCTTGACCCCAAACCAGAGATGCTGATTCACTGAGGCTGAGTAGGGCCTGAAATTTGCATTGCTAACAAGTTGCCAGGTGGTGGGGACCCTACTTTGAGAACCATTCCCTAGTCTGAACTGCCATCAGCATTTCTCTGGGTTATCATGGTGGCTTCCTGAGTGATCTGCTTCCACTTTCACCTCCATTTCCTCACAGCAGTCAAAGTGATCATCTAAAAATGTAAATAAAATCATGTTATCGTTCAGTTGCTAAGTCACGTCCAGCTCTTTGCAACTCCACGGACCATAACCCACCAGGCTCCTCTGTCCATGGGATTCTCCAGGCAAGAACACTGGAGTGGGTTGCCATGCCCTTCTCCAGGGTCTCTTCCTGACCCAGAGCTCAAACTTGGGTCTCCTGCATTGTAGGCAGATTCTTTACCACTGAGCCACCAGGGAAGCCCTGGCCTCCTGCTTAAAACTCTTCTGTGGCTTCTGACCACCCCTGTGGCATCTACGAGATCCTCAAGATCTGGCTTTAGCCAGCTCTGCAAATCGTCTTGTAGCATAGTCACAGCCTCTGCAGTTTCTGTTGTCTCTCTCGAGCACGTGCTCCCAGCCCTAGCACTTGTGTTGCTCTGGGAAGCTCCCCCAAGGGGAGACTGGCTGACTCTCTCTCATCCTTGATGATCAAGCTCAGATGTTACCCCCTTCTAAGGACATCCTTGAATACCCCATCTGAGGTGGCCTGCTGCAGTTTCTATTTGCTTCCTCACTCTTGTTCTTTCTGTTCACTGTAATTCTCATGAACATTACTTGTTTATTATTTTATTTATTGTGGTCTCCTCCACTAAGATTGTAGGCTCCTGAAGGACAGGGTTCTTATCTTCACAGTTTTATCCCCAGGACTTTGCACAGTGTCTGGCAGAGTAGGAAGTACTCAGTAAGTATTTATGCAGTGAATATACATGCATCTTTCTGAAACTGCAAGGCTCAAGTATTTTCCCTATAAGGCCCCCAAAGTTCCACAAAGATCAGTGTGTGTGAATAGATGCCACGGAGAAGAACATCACCTACACCTCCAGCTGTTGGAGGGATCTAGTTTGGTACAGTCCAGCTAATCTTTTCCTTTTGCATGTATTAATAACATATGGGGTGATGAAGGCAGAGCTATCATATCAATTGCCAGCACCCTCATCCTCTGTTCTGTCTTTTTGCTTCTGTGATCCGCTCAGAGCCTCTCACTACAGCACTAATCTGGTTTGGTGTCAGAACTTTCTCCTCATTACCAAAACATACCTCCCTCTTTCCCAGTTTTTGAAGACTCTGCTCTGCCACTATGTGACACTGGGTGATAAGTGGGGTAAACAGGTTAACTGCTTTAACTTCATTTGTGGTTAAGAGCCATCAGGGTCTCTTCGATAATAAAACACATCTAAGCTGTGTCTGAGGGAGCAGCAAAATTGTTTGTGAACCTGGAAGAAGAATTCAGGTTTTTACACAAGCGTGTACTTTTTTTGGATTTTGTGTAAAGATATAAAAGAAGTTGAAATTAAAATATTACTGGAATAGTAGGGTTACAAAACATAAGGAGTGGAAAAGGAGATCCTGAAAAACAGGTTGTAAGATGGCTTTTATATTGATCAGATGAGAGTTTGACATTTGTCTCTTTGTCAAAGCATATGGTTATGCAATAGGAAGCACTGAAGTACCAAAGGGGGGAAAAAGGTTTATTTACAGACCTCACAGTTGCATTCAGTGACATTCTTGGCCAAGATCAAAATGTGGAATGTTTTTTCCATTCAGAAAAGCGGAGTCACTTTGCCTGAGTCATGACTGGCCACTTTTTTTCCATATGGTTGAGTGCTCTTTATCGGCTGAGGTTGACAGTTTTCTAGCGACTTTGTGGTTGATGAGTTCTATTTATGGCAGCAGTGGAGAAAGGTAAAGTTAGGTAATATTAGGAAGGAAATACTTAGTTTGGTAAACAATGGAAATTTACTGTAGCAAATGTTTTGTAAGGAAAAAAATGCTTAAGTCATGAGAAATGCCTGGCTTCCCCAGTGTCTCTGTCCCCATCCAGTTATCAAAAATCTCTTCAATTCTCCCCTTGTCTGGCTCTTAGAGTTATCCCATTCTTACTGGTTTGAAGACTTCCCTGGTGGCTCAGATGGTAAAGAATCCACCTGCAAGGTAGGAGACCTAGATTCAATCTTTGGGTCGGGAAGATCCCTTGGAGAAGGGAATGGGAACCCATTCCAGTATTCTTGTCTGGAGAATCCCATGGATAGAGGATCCTGGTGGGCTACAGTCTAAGGGGTCGCAAAGAGTCGGGTGCGACTGAGCAACTAAGCACACATGCACACACTAGTGTAAAAGTTGACAGCCTCGGCCAGTGGTTGGCATTGGTCCAAACTTCTCTCTTTCATGGCTATTGATTAATCTCCTTAGAACAACCCTTGATAGCTCTTCTTTATGATCCAGACTTGTGTCTGGGGACAGTAGACAACCCTCACTTCTTAGTCCAGCATCAATAGCTTTATATCCCATGTGATTTTTAAAAAAATTGTGGTAAAATATACACAACACACAAGTTACCATTTTAACAATTTTAAGTGTACAATTCAGTGGCCTTAATAATCACAGTATTGTGCAACCATCACCCTATTCCATTTCCAGAACTTTTTCATCATCCCAAACAGAAACTTGGTCCCCATTAAACAACAACTCCCATCTCCTCTTCCCCTCCTCCAAGACCTGGTCACCTTTTCTTTACTTCGTTTTTTTTTTTTTTTAATGGAATTTAAAAAATTGTTTATTTATTTTTGGCTGCACTGGATCTTTGTAGGATTTCTCTAATGGCAGAGAATCAGATTAAATTTCTCATTGTCGTGACTCCTCTTGTTACAGAGCACAGGCTCAAGGACACGCGGACTTCAGTAGCTGCAGCACAAGGCCTCAGTTGTTGTGACTTGTGAGCTCCAGAGTGTGGGCTCAGTAGTTGTGGCACACGGCTTTGGTTGCCCCGCAGCGTGTGGGAACCAGTGTTCGATCCCTCCATTGGCAGGTGGATTCTTATCCACTGAACCACCGGGGAAGTCTCTTTATTTTCTAGGAATTTGCATCTATTGCAAGCATGCATGCTAAGTCGCTTCAGTTGTGTCTTTTTGCAACCCTATAGACTGAAGCCTGCCAAGCTTTTCTGTCCATGGGGTTCTCCAGGCAAGAATACTGGAGTGTGTTGCCATGTTATCTTAGGGGATCTCCTTGGCTAAGGGATTGAACCTGAGTCTCCTACGGCTCCTGCATTGGAAGGCAGATTCTTTACCACTGAGCCTCCTGAGAAGCCCTTGCGTGTATTAGATACTTCATATAAGCGAAATCATGCACTAGTTGTCCTTTTGTGTCTGGCTTATTTCACTTAGCATAATGTTTTTGAGATTTATTCACATTGTAGCATATATCAGAACTTGCTTCCTTGCTGAAGACTGAGTACTATATACCCCATTTTGTTAATCCATTTACCTGTTGCCAGACTCTTGGATTGTTTCCACATTGCTTTCGGTGAACTCTGTGAACACTGGTATACAAGTGTGCATTAGAGCCTCTGCTTTCAGTTCTCTTGGGTCTATACCTGGAAGTGGAATTGCTAGATCATATGGCAATTCTTGGTTTAACTTTCGGAGGAATATCTCACATGGTTCTGACATACCCATACCTTCTGTTCTCACTTTTTGGGGGTGCCTCTTCTCAGAGAGACTGCTTCTCCGAGTGTTCCCTGGGTACACTCATCCCTGGTCTTCCCTCAAGCTGAACTCAAAATAGTTTTTCCTCCTCCCCCATCTTCAGTCAGTTAGCCATACTCTTCAGTAAATATTAAAATAAACTCTTCCTCCTAATGATAACATATCTCGGCATCTGTGAGCTGAAGTAAAGAAGTAGTTATGAGGATGTGCCTCAAACTCTGGCTTTTTCTCTCAAGAAACCTCACAGCATCACATTCAAAAAACCCTCCCTCCCAGTTTCCTTCATATGGACGACAATAGCTCTTTAAGAATCTCTCTTTTTTTCTTCCTTAAATTCCAGCCCCATAAGTTCCAACTCAGGCCTGTTGTCCATCTCCCTTGCCCATCACCTAAACCCTTTACAGACAAACTGACCATCTCAGATGGTCTTTGCTGTGTTTTTCTCATCACCTAGACTCTAAACAGTTGAGAGCATTTGACTGCTGACTCAAAAGCAAGTGTCGATCTTTATCAGAGTTAGGGATGGGGGCAAAAGTTGTGACTGCCTCCATATTCATTATTTCTCCTTCTCTACTCACCTGGGAGCAGTCTTTATCTCCTGCATAAGAGTATTTTCCCCAGGTAAATCTAAGCTATGTGAGAGCAGATTGGAAGTCTCTTCCTTCTTTGCTTGAAAAATCTCATATTGACAACAGGTTCCTTGCCTTGACATTCCTGAGTTCCCAATGGGTTGACCTCAGTCTGCCTTTGCAGTCTTATTCCACATGACTGTCCTTCCTGCTCTCCAGGCCCCAAGGAATAGCACTGCTGGCTGGTCCCTAAACTGTCCCTGTGTTTTCCTGTCTCCATCTGTTCCCTCTTCTACTTACACTCTTTTCTCTCCTCTCACACCCACCCAATTTCTACCCGTTTTTCAAGTTCGAAGTCAAACACTGCTCATTCCATAAAAGTAGCTGTCCTGAGGAGTAAATAAACCAATGTGTGCAAAGAATTTAGTGTGGTGTCAGACATGTAATAAGCCCTAGATGAATAGTATATAATAAATACTTGACTTGCACTATTATTGTTTTTGTAAACATCTTATGTATAACTTATAAGCTTTTCAGCTTTATTTGTTTTTGTATGTTGTACATAGTCTCTATCAGTTTGGACACATTTGGCAACATAAAACCCCAACTCAGCTGGTTTAAACAAAAAGTGGGATTTACTGGGTCATATAGCTGAGAAGTGCAGGGATTGAACTGGATTCTCTCTGGTTTCTAGACTCAGCTTTGCTCTCCTCTATATATTGTAATTCTCAGGCTCTTGAGGAGGTTGGATGGGTGTGCTAGCTTCAGTTTCCCAGAATTTGGGAGAAACTAAAGTCTGCTGTCCAGCAAACTTAAGTAATGCCCCTTGGGGCTCACTGCCTCTGAAGGGGTCATATTCCCATTCCTGAACCAATCATTCTTGACAGAATGATCAGATGCTTTGATTGGCAATGTCTGGGTCAGGTGTAACCCAGTAAGCTCCAGCAAAACCAAACTGACTGGGGGTGGATGTATGCAGCCACACACAAAAGTTGGAGGCATACCAAAGATAGGGCGAGTGGATGCTGGGGAGGGAAATCTCTGCCCTAGTACCTTACATAAAGGAGGTGCTCACTAAATCTTTAGTAAATGGATTTGAGTTAGGTTTCTCTTTAGTGGTTAGAGGATGTGCAACGTTAACAGCTCATCACTTGCTAGTTGAGCAGGGGAGGAAGCTAACATTTGCTGGGCACCTGCTATGTACCAGGTACTGGGGCTGAGGGATTTACATAGCTTGTCATTTGATTTACCCCAACAAAAGTCTGTGCTACAGATTTTGTCATTATGCCCAATTTACAGATGAGGAAGCTAAGAGTAAAAAGATTGGTAATATTTGGGGTTTGTGTAGAGCTAGAATTCTAGCCCAGGTCTGCCTGACCCAGAGGTGGTGCTGGTTTCCTATAGGTCTTGGCACCTGCATTCTAGAGGGCTACATATCTCTCTTCAAAGATCGCTGGAGCTGGGAATTCTGTAATCTTTCCCTGAAGACTGCTTCATGCTGTACAAATCTGAGGTTTGAGAAACTCCTTCATCTTGCCATTGTTTTAAGTGGATTGCGTTTCACCTTGTCTTCTATAGAAAGTTGAAAACCACTGCACACTCTCTAGGAGAATCTTTGTGGATTTGATGGTAGTAATTAAGTAGCCATTTCATCTCTTCTTCCTTTAGGTTAAAGAGATTGAACCCTTTAACCTTTCCTTGAAGAGCCTATTTTCAGATCCTTTGACGTAGGACACATTTTTGCTTAAGCTCTGGACCTTACTTCTCAGCCAGAACATGACTTGAGACAGCTCTCAGACCCAATTTCTTGACTGTGAAGAAAACAACTTAGCTGTGCTGACTATCTGCTTACCCTCAGCAGGACCTCAGGGCTGCTGCCAAACCCTTTCTGCTACTGTTAACCCCCCTCCTCACAACAACCACCACACACACACACAAAATAATGCACACATGCAAACACACAACAGCGCATACAAACAAGAATAAACAGACATGAAAACACTCATCCACACCGGCAACATACACACAAAACCAACACACACCCACACCAACAATAAACAAACAACCATGCACACACAAAAACATACACACCGGCAACATACACACAAAAACGCAACACACAAAATACAACAACAAAACACAGCATACATACAAACACACACAAATACACAGCAACACACACACACACATTGACGCACACCCAGGCCCGTTCTGAAGCCATGCTTTTGCTTCCCAGCAGTGGCCCCTGGAGTCACCTGCCCTCAACTCCTGACGGGAGGGAGGTGCCTGGCTTCCTCCTGAGCAGCAGATTCACATCGTTCTTCCTTTGAATCCTTGGCAATCTAATCACTTTCTTTCTCCGCTCCCACAGTAGACAAGAGAGGAATGTGGTTTGCTGTTTTTGAATTTTAAAAAATGAAGCAGAAATGGGAGCGCGTTTCTTCGTAATTCTGTCTCTCCACGCTCTGGACTGTGGAAGGATCCGGTTTCTGGTTTAATTGGCCTGTGACCTGTAGGCCCTGACGTAGGCTCTTCTGGCTTTCTTTGAACATGGCAAAGAAAATTTTTAAAGAAGGGGATGAAAAAAGAGAAAACTCTGGGTTACGAATGATTTTGTGTGTCTGTCTTTTTCTGTAGTTGCCAGCATTTCTGCAGTGAACATGAATTCACTTGGAAATTAGGAAAAATATCAGTAAGTGTTAAAATTAACTCTAAATAGCTAAAACCATAAAACAATAGCCAAATCTTAAACAAGCAGATAGAAATAAAAAGATGTATGGCATAAATAGTTAGAAAAACTAAGAGTCATAAAGCAATCCTTGGAATAAAGGATCCATTTGGTATATAATGTTGATAAAAAGAATAACGCAGAATGAAAATATTACAAGGATAAAAGTCATGTGATGAATGCGCAGCATTAAACATTAAGAAACAAAAATTGACAGAAAAATAATAAATCATTAGGAGACCAAAATACCAGATTTTGACAACAAAAAAAAGGACACCAAAGTTTGAAATACTACAGTTATGAAAGTTGATTTACAAACCGATATTGAATTTTGGTCCATAATGACAAAATATGAGTCTTTTTAAAAACTATTATTTGAAACCCTGAGCAAAACAAATAATATATAAGACCACAAAGAAATCTTTCATAAATTTAAATAAGAATAAAAATATCTAAACTCTCAACCACTTGGAAAGTTTAAAAATTCTTTATAAGCATTTCATTAAAAAATCAAAACTATAATTGCAAGTTATTTAGAAAGTTACGCAAATTATATATAAGCATTCATGGAATGTGGCCAGATCAGTACCAAGAAGTATGCTTAGAGCCTCAAATACTATCAAAATTAAGCCAGAAAAATGAAAATTTAAAAGCTAACTATATGACTAAAAAATTAGAAATAGAATAAAGTAAATCCAAATAAACAGAAATAGGCAAAAAAGATAAATATAGAAATTTACAAATTAGAAAGTAAAGTATAATCAATTGATTCAAGTGTTTTCATATTTTTAAAGGCTAACAAAATGGAAAAAGTTTTCACCGTTTGAATCTAGGAAAAAAGGAAATACAAACTAATAATATACAGAAAACGGATATTGACATATTGCAGAGAAAATTTAAATGAAATAAGATAATATGTGAAAGATAATACATGTGAAAATATTGATAAATGGATGATTTTCTGTGGGAAATTGCTAAAATTCATGAAATAAATTATACATATGAGAAAACCAATAACCTTGAGAAGGAACTGACAAAGTTATCAAAACATAATTAAAAAAAAAACAAAACCTCCTTTCAAAAACTCTTCAGGTCCTGCTGGCTTATTAAGAATTCTTGCAAAGTTTTAGAAAACATGTGATTTCTATGTTATATTAAACTATCCAGTAACATAAGTCGTTTGAAATCTACTAAATTTTGTTGATGGACTTTTAGAAAGAGGATCAGCAATTTTAATCCTAGAGTCCACCAAAAGAAAGGAAACATCTACACAAAGACTCATAGTAGGATTATTTATAATAACCTCAAACCAGAAACAATTTAGATGCCCATCAGCTGTTGAAGAGAGAAAATTAGATACATCCACACTAAAGAATTCATCAATAAAAATGAATTAAACATGAAATCAAGAAAGAAAGAAATATGTGCTATCATAACATGCTAAACCATGAATAGACCTCAAAAAGGGTTATTTCAAGCAATGGTGGATCTTTAGGACTGAAAAGTACTTTCCTGTCTTTGAGTGAGGGGCCTTTTGACAACCCAGCCCCTCAGCGGTCTATAGTTTGGCCTCCTGTCTTCAGGGGTGTTGTCCTGTTGTGAGTAACCAAAGACCCTATCTTTCAAAGTATCACAAATATGGAAAACATGGAAGACAAACTCCTAACCAACAGCAATCCATGGTGGCTTCCAGACCCATGAGGATTCTGGACCCTGGGCTCTGAAACATAAAAACCCTCCTTCTGGGTTTCTTTTTACACTGAAAATTCAGTCTTCAGTATATGTAACTTAAATGTGTGAGTTGAATCAAGGAGGAATAGATGGTTGAATCAGATAGGAATCAGAGGGGCAAATAGCACAACCCCAAGAAAGAGGAATTAGAAGCCAGTAACTCACCAAGGAAAGCCAGCACGAAGCTGGTTCGGAGCTAATGAGTGGGATAGGCCCAGCTACCCTGCTCTGAACTCACGTTATTAGCTGCTCCACAACTATTTTCCAACCTAACTTTTAAAATAATTAAAGAAATAAAAAAGAAATGAGGTTCTCGTATAAAAGCTCCTAGAGCTTTGGTCTTTATTACTAATAAATTTCCACCATCCCCCACCACCCGCCTTGACAAAGTGTGGGAGAAGCTGGCTGGTAACGAGATTTTGCCGCCCTGACGAGTGTGCTCATTAGGGAAGCCGCTTGGTTTGAAGACCCGCCCCAGCCAATCTGATTGCGGATTTTATTGAAATAATTTTATAAACAAGTCTTCAGACAAGGTTTAGTCCTGATGAATCCTCCGAGCTCATTACCACCCTCAGGAAGAAATCTGAAGAGATAAAAATAAAAGTCGAGGATTAAAACAACACTTGCACCTTAGGCAAAACAGCCTCCCTGAGCCTCAGATTTCTCCATCTGTAAAGCAAGGATAATGACATTTCCCTCTCCAACTTATCAGAAGAGCTAATGCGAAGTTCTGGAGTGTGTTCTTGGCAGTTGGGAAAGAAGGTAGTACAGAAACCTGATTATTTTCCAAAAGCAGGAAGAACGCAGTGGTGGTAAATTCGTGTCTGATCTCTCTCAAGATGGGGTAACAGTAATGTCCAGGAGAGGCTACATATGGTGCGATCAATCAGCCCCATATCTTGGAAACTCACCTGGTTTGAATTAGAAAGCTGTTCTCCCTCCAATATTTTCTTTGATTTTAAGGAGTTCTTAGTCCGGTGACATTTCATCATAAAATCATGAAATATATTTGTCACAGCTACCACTACAGAACCAGCGAGACCTTAGAAAGATATTTGTGTCAGAAGGCACTCGGGTAGCCAGCACATATTCCCAGGGCTTGGAAACGATTTCAGAGCAACTTGGGCCCTCCCTCCCTCACCACTTGTCTATGTCAAAGGCAGAAGATTTAAAAATTCCTATTGACCATGATCAGTACAAGCTCAACAGAGAAGGATGTGCCTAAATGTTAAGATCATTCTACGAAGCCAAAGTCAAAAGTCTGCACAGAAGCGTCATGTTGAAAAAGTGTGAAAGAGCTGGATGGAGCTCAGGGATGATGGACAGATCCCTTTCAGGCGCAAGTGACAGTATCTTCTGTTCCCACTCGCTTTCTTATTTTTGCATCAAACATAAATAGTTAGTGAAGAGATGTAATTCAATAGCAGAGCTTCAGGTGTCTGAGACTAGATGAAAGGGATCCTTAGCACCAAGGCACAAAGACTTGTTAAAAAAAAAAAAAGAAAGAAAAAGAAAAGGCAGAGACTAAAGGAATGATAAAATGCAAACTTCAGTCGGAAAATCTCCTGCTTCTGAGGGGCTGATTTGAGCTTCCCAGGGTCACCCTGTGCATGTATTGCGTGGGTTCAGCCACTCCACACACTGTCAGCTATTTCACGTAAGTACTGAGAAAGTCACTGGCTGCCGGGGCCCAGTTCCAGTGGGTTGAAGGGTAAGTGTGTGTCACCTGTTTTCAGGCTGGGAGACTTAATGAGAGGATGATTCTCCTGGTGTGTGAAGAGATGCTGATTTCAGGACAGCATCCGTCTCCAAGGCTCCGGGTCCACCCCAGCTCCTCCAGGCCCAAATTCCCTGCTGAGGATCTTCCCTGTGTTTCTCTTCTTTCTCAGGTCACAGCTACCACATGAACCTTTGAAGGTACTCACACTCACCTTCTAGAGAGTGGTGCGCCTCACCCAGCCCTACGAGGCGGCCTCCCCTTAGACACAAGCAGGCTGGGGGTGTTTAAGATAACAGCATCGTAGAGTGCAAACGGCCCCCACCATGGAGCCGGAGGAACCTATGAGATCATTTGGAAAAGCTTGTGAATTCACTGCCATTTGCCTACTTGGCTTTGGATGAAAAGCAAATCTTAAAGCTGCTCAAAATGTGTCTGATTCATCTGTAACTGAGAATGAGACCAATCAGGGATAAGAAGTGAGTAAAATCCTTGTGATCACAGAGCCAAGAGAGCCTATTTTAAAGCACTTAATGTATTTTTTTCTTAAAGATATATACACCAACTGTAATTAAGCTCTCCCTTTCCTTATGATCTTGGCAAGATGTTAAAAAAGAGATAGAGGGAGGGAGTTGACTTGCCAAGTGGATTTTTCTAAGCGTTCTCAGCCCTAATTAAAAGTCCTTTGTGCAAGGCCAACCAGCAATCAGATTCCTAATTAGAGCTGAGCAAACTGCCTTGGTGAACTGTGAGCTTCTCTGAACCCAGGAATCTGGGGAGAAAGCCTGTCCATCTCAATAGGGCCATTTTTTTGGAACCACATACACACCTGAGTCCTGAAAGACATGTACACACAAGGGCAAGGACACAAACCTATTCTTGTCGTGTTGATGCCTCTTTTGCCTTGAAATGGCTCAGTGGAATCCTGTATATTGTGTTGCTGTGTGTGTGTGCATGCCCAGTCGCTTCAGTTGTGTCTGACTCTTTGTGACCCTATGGACTGTAACCCAGCGGCTGGGCTCCTCTGTCCATGAGATTCTCCAGGCAAGAATACTGGAGTGGGTTGCCATGCCCTCCTCCAGGGCATCTTCCTGAGCTGGAAATGGAACCAGTGTCTCTTGCAGCTCCTGCATTGGCAGGGGGGGGGTTCTTTACCACTAGCGCCACCTGAGAAGCCCTCCCCTGGTCGCTCAGATGGTAAAGAATCCACCTGCAGTGCTGGAGACCTGGGTTTGGTTCCTGGGTTAAGAAGATCCCCTGGAAGAGAGCATGGCAATCCACTCTAGTATTCTTGCCTGGATAATCCCCAGGGACAGAGGATCCTGGTGGGCTACAGTTCATGGGGTTGCAAAGAGTTGTGTGCTACTGAATGACTAAGCACAGTGCAGCACCTCTATTTTGTTTGCTGGTTACAGAATCACCAGGAATTATGCCTTTTAAAAAACCTGTCTTTAGGATCTGTCAGTCTGTGACTTGAGATTTAAATTTATCGAATGCTGGTATTTCAGTTTATGTCCAAATAAAGGAGACCATTTTGCCCTGAACTAGATTTCTCTTGGATTCGTGAGCATTGTAATAGTAAACATGTCCAACACAGCTCTGGGAGCCCCATAAGTGCTAACTCACTTTACCCCTATGAGGATACCATAAGGTTCTGTTGTTTTGTCCATTTCACAGGGACAAAGCTGAAGCACAGAGAAGTTTCATAACCGACCCAAAGTCACATTGGAAGTGATGGAGCTGAGGTTTGCCTACTGTATGTCAGGTTCTAGAGTCTGGGCGCAGCCCTAGCAACCCCAGAAGTAGAGCACTGCCTCCTAGCCAGCCTGGAGCAGAGGGGGACCGGGACCACCTGGCCTCAGGTCACAGGCCTGAACATCCACACAGCTGGGAGTGCAGCTCAATCTCCAAGGCTCCCCTGGCTGCCTTCCTGATTACTAGGCAGGGTTTTCCAAGATCCACATTTCAGATTGAGACCTTCTGAAATATAGACCTTGAATAAAGAGATTATACTGGGATGTAAAAATAAAGGAGTTGCTCTTCTTCATTCCCAGAACTGTGGTGAGAGCAGCAACAACGGCGTTCTTGTCTCACTCAGTTAGAGACGGCCCTCAAAAGCCGCAGCCCCCAAGGGGTCCACCATAGCGAGACGCTCACAACCCCGCTCAGCCTGTCTCTTGCATGTCTGTTTCTTGACTTCTTCCCACCCCTCCCCGCAGAATGTATCCCTCTTGAAATAGAGAGGAAGTGCTCAGAGTTATGGAATTCTCTTTTCCTACTGCTTTCATTTGGGTCAGCGTCACATGAAGGCTCTTTTTGGGGTTGTCCTTGACTTACTCTTTGTCTTAGAAATATTTCATCTATAGATGTTTGCTTTCAGTTTAAAAATACAAATATCGTATATTAATACATATATGTGAAATCTAGAAAAGTGGTATAGATGATCTTACTTGTAAAAGAGAAGTACAAACACAGATGTAGAGAAGAAACATATGGACACCAAGGGGGAAAAGCGTGGGTGGTGGGGTGGTGGGATAAACTGAGAGACTGGGATCAACATACATACACTATTATGTATAAACTAGGTAACTAATGAGAAACCTTAAAAAAATTAAAAAAAAATACAAAATCTAAATAGGATAGTGTCAGATGTTTTTGGAGAAGAAATGGCAACCCACTCCAATATTCTTGCCTGGTGAATCCCAGGGACAGAGGAGCCTGGTGGGCTGCCATCTATGGGGCAGCAGAGAGTCAGACACGACTGAAGCCACTTAGCAGCAACAGCAGCAGACATTTTCAGTGCTACGTATTCTAACTACCGAAAAGACATATTTCCAGGGAGGTAGCTGTTTACAAGATATCATTTAGGGGAGGTCCAGTGTGATGAGGGGGTGACAGCATTGGAATAATGGAACAGGAAGGAAGCCACAGACACCAAGAGACAGATATTGAGGGCGGGGGGAGAAGAAATGAGACTAGAGAGGGAATTATGGCACAGGTGAGAGGCCCCAGGAAAAGGCTTTCTCCAGATCCAAAGGGGAATGCTATGGCTCTTATGAGAAAGAAGAGAAATATGCTCGGTGGGAATGTGGGCAGATGACCGGGTTGGGTTTCCATCCACTGCCAGGAACAGGTTCTACTCTGCGGCTGGAGCTCAGTGTCCCGCTTCCCCAGGAGGTCCTTAGACGTCACCACTAAGTCCATTCACGAATTTCAACCAGAAGGTCAGCAAGTGGGGCACACCCACAGCCTGGCTGGTTGTTTTGCACTTTTCACGTTGGGTTGTAATTATTTATCTGCCTGCATCCCTCACTTGTCTATATATTAGATTGCAAGGTTCTGGGCTTTATTCAAATTTATATCTTCAGGGCTTGCTTCATGGCTGGCCCTTGACATTGTTTGGAGATACCTGGGGGTTACAGTATCAACTAGATATTCTGTAATGTACATAAAGTGCCCTGTATGTACAATGCCTTTTATTGATAAGTAGCAGGCACTTTATAAACATTCACTGACTGAAACAAGAGCCCATACAGTGATAGCAAGTCACAAGTTCAAATGCTGAAGTTTTGGAGAAAACAAAATGAATAGGGTAGAAAGTCTAAGATCTGAAACACAGACCTCCCAGAGGGAAAAATTAGGAGAACCGTGAGATGTTTGAGGATGAACACATTGACTTCTGAAACGCTCAGGAACAAGGCAATGGCAAGGATTTCAGGATGCTTCCATCTGCATCTAGTTTCCAAGTTTCACTTTCTCTCCTCTGAAAATACTGGGCCATTTCAGAGTTTCAGCATTTCCTGAAAGCTGGTCTGAGGAACCAGCCCATGCACCGCCATCGTACTTGAACACAGGTAAACAGCTTCCATTAATGTGAGTGTTGATGTGTGTAATCTATATGACCCTCAGGTCATTAAGCTGTATATACATATACATACATTTGGATGATCTACGTTACAGAAAAATGCAGTTACTTGATTAAGAAATAGTGTTCATAGCCAGAGACGAATGAGATTTTAAGATCAGTTTGTGCTTGCTGTTTATTCTTCTTTTCCTGTGAAAACATTCTTTAAAGTTATGATCAGACACCAATCCAATCCGGAAGACAATTTGTTACTTTTTCTCTTCTAGCCCAGCTTGTCTTAAGTGCCAATTATGTCAGGCGCCTTGCTGCTTTTTTACATTCCTTTCCTCACTGACAGCTACAGTTGACTTTTCCTAGTTAGTACATAAAATGATATATTCTCCTGTGTGTTCAAAAACTTGGCTTTGTAACTGCCAGCTAACTTTTGAAGTAATATTGTCATGCTGCCCTTCTTTGGGGAGGAACCCTGAGCTGAGGAGTGGGTTGGTTCTATTCTCTGGCTATCAGGATGGGGGTAAATATTATCCAACCAGATCCTGTGCCATGAAGGAATAAAAGGTGAGCAAACCATGCTCAGTGGCTGAAAGTTTGCCATGGACGAGAGATATTAATTTTGCAAAACAAAGGGTAAGTGGAACTCATCAAAATAGGTCTTTTGACATCAGAGTGAAGTCTGGATAGACACAGCTTGGGCTGTTTGCTTATACTTCAACTGGTAAAGGGCTGGGATCAAATACAAACAGCTTTACAATGAAAAGTTAGCATTTGTTGAGAACTTGCTGTGTCCGAGCAGTTACCAGTGCTGGGTACTTGGTGTGGATCAGTTCTTCTGTGTTTCAACCATCATCTTACTGGCAAGGTCCTAGTCGTGTTCTTGTTTTACTGATAAGGATGAGCCTTAGACATATTAAGAAACTTGCCTAAGGTCAAACGTTCAAATAAGTGTCCTTACTCACTGTGATACAGCTCTGGGAAAAGGGATTTGTATAACACGTGCCTAACGTTTATAGTTTATTAACCTTCTTTCACTGGTACCGCTGGATTTTACTCTCATCTTATCCTATGGGGATTGGTGGCATTGTCCTTATTTTGCAGCCGAGAAAACAGAAGTTTAAAGAAGTTCTGTGGCTCACTTTGCCGTCCTTAGGTGGAAAGGAGTCTGATCCTATGTTAACTAGAGAATTCTCTGTGGCAAATAGCTATGCTTCCTGTCTACGGTGAGTTGTCTTAGAGGATGCTGAATGAAGAGCACTAAGCTGAGAGTCCTAGCTCCAACACCTTCCATAGAACTTGGATGGGGAGGGAGGTGGGAGGGGGGTCAGGATGGGGGACACGTACACCCATGGCTGATTCATGTGAATGTATGGCAAAACCCACTACAATTTTGTAAAGTAATTTGCTTTCAGTTAAAATAAATAAATTAATTTACAAAAAAAGAAAAAGAACTTGGGAACTTCTATTTCCTCAGGGGTTATATATCTAGCTCTCAGGGCTGTGTGGAGGGTGAATTGGGTTTTGTGAGAGTTGTATGTTAACATGCCAATGTAAGTTATAAATAATACTATTAAACAGCCACTCTTCAGCTTGTTCTGAAAGCATCTCCATTTACAGCATAAACTTAAGATCTGTCTTTCTCTCTCCTATACTTGGCTGTGGAACAGAGCAGCATAGCAGAAATGAATTTAAAGACCTTTTCTTTCATTTCTGCAATTTCTTTTTTTTAAAAAACTTGAGGCATAGTTGGCACACAACACTATATCTGTTTCAGGTGTGCACCATAGTGATTTGATATTTGTGTGTATTGTGAAATGATCACCACAATGAACCTAGTTAACTTCTGTCCCTATACATACTTATAAACTTCTTTTCCTTGTGATGAGAATTAAGATCTACTCTCTTAGCAACTTGAAAATATGCAATACAGTATTATAAGCTAGAGTTGCCATGCTGTACATTACATCCCTATGAATTTTTAAATTTGTAACTAGAAGTTCATATCTCTTTGACCACCTTCACCTATTTTTGCTGACCTCCCACCTCTGGCAACCATTAGTCTGTTCTCTGTACCTGTGAGCTTGGTTTTGTTTGTTTAGATTTCACATTTAAATCAGACCATGGAGTATTTGTCTTTCTCCAACTTATTTCACTTAGCACAGTGCCTTTAAGGTCCATTCATGTTGCTGCAAATGACAAGGTTTTACCTATTTTTGGACACAATTTTGTTTTTTATGGCTGAATAATATTCCTGTGTGTGTGTGTGTGTGTGTGTGAGAGAGAGAGAGAGAGAGTGTGTCCCATCTTCTTTATCCATTCATCCATCAGTGGACATTTAAGTTGTTTCCATGTTGTGGCCATTGTAAATAATGCTGCAGTGACCATGGACGTGCAGATAGCTTTTCAAGTTAGTGTTTTCATTTCCTTCAGATAAATACCCAAGAGTAGAATTGCTGAATCATATGGCAGTTCTAGCTTTAATTTTTTGAGGTACCTCTTACTATTTTCCATCATGGTTGTACCAATTTGCATTCCCACCAACCATGCATCAGGGTTCCTTTTTCTCCATATCCTTGCAAACGTTTGTTATTTACTGTCCCTTTAGTTATACTGGCAGGTATACATTGATATCTCATTTTGGTTTTGATTTGGATTTCCCTGGTGCTTAGCAATATTGAACATCATTTTGTGTGCCTATTGGCCATCTNTGGCTCGGTGGTAAAGAATCTGCCTGCAATGCAGGAGACACAAGAGACAGGTTCGATCCCTGGGTTGGGAAGATCCCCTGGAGGAGGGCATGGCAACCCACTCCAGTATTCTTGCCTGGAGAATGCCATGGACAGAGAAGCCTGGTAGGCTACAGTCCATGGGGTTGCAGAGTTGGACACGACTGAAAGGACTGGGCACACATGTACCAATTTTAATTGAGGGAGACTCTCTAATCTGAAAAAGAGTGATCCAACTAAACAGATTTTTTGAAACACCAGGGTACAGTACCCTGTAGAAACACTGGTATTTATCAGTGCAAATACCACACTTCAAAACTTTAAGACTGACTTTGAGGTTGTTCACGGAGCTTGTTTATTTACTTTTTGATGATAATCTTTGAAAGGAACGTGCACACGTGTGTGAGTGCATGCATGTACATCTACCCCCTGTGAGTGAGTGAGTGCAGGGTGCATATTTGTGTCACTGCTGTTTCCAACACTTAGAAGTCCATCATGTAAGTCAGGGTGAATGTGTGTAGTCAAGGGAGAGAAACACTGGGATTACCATAGTTAAAGGGGAAAATGAGCAGAAATATGGATCTAAGAATATATGCAGTTCTGGGTGAGTTTTAGGTCTTAGAAGGAGTGAGGCCCTCTATCCACTAAAACTAACGCTAAACATGAGCATTTTGGTTTGAAAGTACATTGGCCAGCCAGTATAATTACCCATCCTTTCATCAAGGGCTTATTCCTATCCATCCAGGAGCTCTGCATGTGAACATCCACATGTGAAGTCACAGCCTGTCTCCTGGTTGGATTCAAGGCTTAGGAGGGGAGAGTGGGCATTCTTGGGACATCCAGTGGGTGAAATTCCAGGGGGGGGGGTGAGTTGAAGCACTAAAGTGGAGGCTCTGACTTTTCTCTGTGCTACCGTCTTTTGCTGAGGCTTGGCCCCCAAACAGTCTACCATAGCTGAAGACCACTGTTGTGTCTCTGACCCTTCCATGGAGGTGAATTATGAGCACATTCATTCATTCAGGTCACGGCTCCACACTTACTGTCAGATATACTAGTTTGTCACTTTAAGATCTTTCTTAGCGCATTAGAGTAAGAAGTGTAGTCAATTCATGCAAGCACAGCCAGATATGCTTTTTTCAAGAGGCCTGGATACTTAGAAGCATAAAATTTTATAACAGAAAGTGACCTTGGAAATCTTCGAGTTCAATCCCTCATTTTACAGATTAGGAAATTAAGTTCTATAGAGGTTAAGTCACTCATCAAAGGTCAGCCACCAGGAAGTGGCAGAATCAGGGCTTGAGCCTATTCCTGACCCTCCCCTTCTCTTCTGAAATTGCCACATGTGGTCATCCCAGAGCTGGGCTATAAACTAACATAGAGTTATCCTACAACAGGCACATGCAGGGGAATCCTGTCCAGTAAATGAGCTGTTATTCTTTCTCTGTGGGCCTTGGTTTCTAATAGATACATTCAAAGCAGATGCTAATATCTTTTTAATTTGTGGGCGATGCTAAATTTTCAAAGAATTAAAAGGGCTGCCTAAAGGGTATAAAAGAAGCAAATGTGGGTTATTTATGGAAAGGAAAAAAAAAAGTACACCCTCAGATCTACATCAGTTTTCCTCTTTTCCAGGCGGTCACCCTCAAACAAAGTTTATTATCAGAAATTGATGTGATCTGAACAGTTCCCAAAGAGAGGCAAAAAGCAAAGGAGAAAAGGAAAGATAAAAGCATCTGAATGCAGAGTTTCAAAGAATAGCAAGAAAAGATAAGAAAGGCTTCTTCAGCTATCAATGCAAAGAAATAGAGGAAAACAACAGAATGGGAAAGACTAGAGATCTCTTCAAGAAAATTAGAGATACCAAGGGAACATTTCATGCAAAGATGGGCTCGATAAAGGAGAGAAATGGTCTGGACCTAACAGAAGCAGAAGATATTAAGAAGAGGTGGCAAGAATACACGGAAGAACTGTACAAAAAAAGATCTTCACGACCCAGATAATCATGATGATGTGATCACTAATCTAGAGCCAGACATCTTGGAATGTGAAGTCAAGTAGGCCTTAGAAACCATCACAAAGCTAGTGGAGGTGATGGAATTCCAGTTGAGCTGTTTCAAATCCTGAAGGATGATGCTGTGAAAGTGCTGCACTCAATATGCCAGCAAATTTGGAAAACTCAGCAGTGGCCACAGGACTGGAAAAGGTCAGTTTTCATTC